>CM065593.1:394059255-394077938 GCA_033119425.1 Bufotes viridis
CCCTTTCCCCGGTGTCCAGGCCTCAGTTTTCTGTTACCGCTTCCCTTATGGAGTTTCCCCCCCACTGAACCATGACAGTATGTCTCACTAGGTGGCCCTCAATAACTGGGCCAATGGAACAGCTGGAGGACAACTAACTCCAGACCACCAGCCACAGGCAATGTAAGCACCTAGTGACTAGACCCAGCCAGGTAGTTAACCCCACAAGCACCAGACAGAAGGGAAACAACCCTGAAAGGAGAAGTGCACACACATGCTGTATAAACTACACATTGCCCCAGCCCCCAGGCAACCAGCATGCCCGGCAAACAACACAGGGACCGAGACCCAGCCGTGACAGAGTGATTCCCGGCCTGCCCCGCTCCTCCTCCTACACAAATCAGCAGGACCATGTGTGAGGACATCGTGCTGCTGCTGTGGAGCGCTGGCGGCTCAATGGTGGTGCAGGGAGCAAATAGTTCCCTGCTTCAGTGGCGTGCCTACGGTGTTTGGCACCCGGGCGAGTCCTTTCTCTGGCAATGCCCCCCCCCCCCCCCCCGTGGGGCACCTTAATACTAACAATTGGGGCCTATACTTCACATCCACTATAGATCAGCACTCCATGACTTTTCTCGACCTCACCATTTCAAGGGGCCCGGGCAACCAACTCACCACCTCCCTTTTTAGGAAGCCCACAGCCACCAACAGCCTGCTTCAGTGGCACAGCTGGCACCCAAGGGCCCTACGGAGTGGAATACCCAAGGGCCAATATCTGCGGGCCAGACGTAATTGCTCGAATGTGTCCGATTTTAAAAGAGTTGCGGATGACCTAAGGGGCTGATTTATTCAGAGAGGATACCCAGATAAAGTGCTGAACCAAGCATATCACGTGGCGCGATGCGAGGATAGGAAAAACCTGCTGGTCCCTAGACCTAAGACCGATGGTGACTTGACACCAAGAATCATTGGCACCTACGATTCAGCGCATGTACAAGTCAGAGAACTGATTAATCGTTTCTGGGGTATCTTAAAAACGGACCCGGACGTGGGTGACCTTCTGAGCCCTACCCCGCTTATTACCTATAGGAGGGGCAGAACCTCAAGGATCGCCTTGTCCATAGTTTTTCTCAGCAACCTGAGCCGAGAACATGGCTCGCTAGGGGAACAACGGGCTGTTATAGGTGCAGTGGATGTGTGGCGTGCAGTGTCATCTCAACCGGGAAAACATTCCGGAGTACCATCACGGGTGATGTATATGACATACGGTCATACATCAACTGCAAAACCACGGGGGTTATATACCTCATCACTTGCTCCTGTGGTGTACAGTACATTGGAAAGACACTGCGCGAATTCAGAAGAAGAGTAGGAGAACACTTAGGTGATATCAGAAACAACAAGGACACTACAGTGGCACGCCATGTCAATGAGAACCGTGGTGTTCAGATGCATTACATACGCTTTCAAGGGATTGAGCATATTAAACAATCCCCACGCGGTGGGGACTGGGATAACAGATTGTTACGGAAGGAATTGGGATGGATTTGGAGGCTTCGTACAGAAAAGCCCTATGGACTTAATGATAGGAGCAGCTATGTCTGCTTTATCTAGTACTTCCTACCCTGACATACACATACACACTACCCTTGAATTATACACAGGAGGGGTTCCGTAACTCCCTCGATCCCGATTCCCCCTTCTCCGCTAAGCGTCTGAGACGGCCAATATGGTTCCACCGGCTCCCGTTACTTACACAGAGGTTATGGATCCTGATGATGTATTTCTTATTTGGCTGATCTTGTATATTATTAGCCATATCATCTATGTCGCGATATGGTGATATATATAGAGACATCACATATACAGGTGTACTAACTATCTTTGACATACACCAACAGTAAGTATGCACGCCATAAATTGGTGCCTTTAATAAGGGAATGTTACGCACCCCTTATCATCTTGGGGGTGAGATACATTGGTCTTTTGTCTGCAGTGAGTGACTTAGTTACTCTGATCACCCTGCGCATGATACATATGCTTATACTTTACAATTGAACCATGTCCCTTTCATATGAATGGCTTGAGCTGCACCATTTCACGCACATGCATCCCTTTTATTGTGCATCTGTACTTACCCATTTCCCTTGTATTGACTATAGGGATCCATATGACCAATATGCAGACACTGATAACCATATCGTCTTTGACTCTAACTGTAATCACTGTAACATTTTTACACGGTTAACTTTTATGACATGGTAATGTCTTTACTCGGCTTTACCATCCTCCCTCTATAGTATTTATCTACCTCTATATGGTTGGCCAATATGAGCCGCCTGAAGATCCCCGCTTTACAATGTATTAGATGGGCGTGGGCGATACAATGTAAGTGGCCAGATGAGGACCGGGACGCGATGCAGTAACATACCACGCCCCCCCCCTTCTCCCATTGGCCGAACGCGCCGAGCCCTCGTTTCCGATGAGGATCTCTATCTATTTAAACAGGTGGAAGGGGCGCGCGCGCACGGCCTTACTAGCGCCGATGCTGCCGCGTCTTCCACGTGTATGGAAACGCTCGAGACTGCCCGTTCTTTAATATCTCTATTACTGTGCCGCTGCTCCTGATGAGGGGTTGTCACATAACCCCAGAAACGCGTCGAACGGCAGACAGGGCAAGTTGTTTAGATAGGCAGGGTCAGTTATTACTGATCAGAGTGCATTTTTTCCTGCTGCTGGGTTAATAGTAGCCAGCTATTACATTGGGCTACACCTTACCCAGTCTTTGCAGGGTACTACCCTTCTGGTGTGTACATTGAGTGTTTTGCGTGGGTTTGCCTGTTTACCATTGGGGAGCACACCCACGCATTACTTTATACAATTTATGTACACATACAGGGGTAAGCAGGGATACTCCCAGAGCAACAGTGCAGGGCCCTGCTGTGACTCAGTCGACAGAAGGCAATACAGGGTACTGGCAGCCTTCTGCGAACACAATATTGTTTGGACTTATGGTCCTTAACCGTGAATCAAGTTTGCTATTAATTATTATAATGAATAAAGTTTAATGTTTTTTTTCATTTTAAGCCGTCGAGCCTACAGTAAGCCAATGCCCCCCCCCTCCCAATATTTTTAAATAAATTGTACCCCCTCACCAGGGTGTCGGACTGGCCAGTAGGGGGCCCGCCCCCAGGGCAGACGCGGCGGCAGGGGACATCAGGAGATGAGCGCTTCCATTGCGCTCATCTCCATAGTCATCTGTATTGTGCAGCGGCAGAGGAGGGAGATGCGTGTCCTCTCCCTGTTCCTCTGATAGGCTGCCGGCCTAGTGCTGGCAGCCTATCAGAGGCTGGTGCAGGCGGCGCGATGACATCATCGCGCCACCGGAGCGGTACAGCTTGAGACACAGGCCGGAAGAGGCTTGCATCCCATCGCTGGAGGTAAGTATAAGTGTTCTTTTTTTTTTTCTTGGGGCTACTGGCACTTAAGGGGGACTAATGGCACTTAAGGGGCTGCTACTGGCACATAAGGTGGACAGCTACTGGCACATAAGGAGGGGCGGCTACTGGCACATAAGGAGGGGCGGCTACTGGCACATAAGGGGGACTACTGGCACATAAGGGGCGGCTACTGGCACATAAGGGGGACTACTGGCACATAAGGGGACGGCTACTGGCACATAAGGGGGCGGCTACTGGCACATAAGGGGGACTACTGGCACATAAGGGGGCTACTGGCACATAAAGGAGACAGTAACTGGCACATGAGGGGGACTAATGGCACATAAGGGGGACTAATGGCACATGAGGGGGCCTAATGGCACATAAGGGGACTACTGGCACATAAGGGCGGCTACTGGCACATAAGGGGGCGGCTACTGGTACATAAGGGGACGGCTACTGGCACATAAGGGGACTACTGGCACATAAGGGGCTACTGGCACATAAGAGGGGACTACTGGCACTTAAAGGGCTGCTACTGGCACATAAGGGGGACAGCTACTGGCACATAAGGGGGACAGGCTACTGGCACATAAGGGGGAACTACTGGCACATAAGGGGGGACTAATGGCACATAAGGGGGCTACTGACACATAAGGGGGGACTAATGGCACATAAGGAGGCTACTGGCACATAAAGGGGCTACTGGCACATAAGGGGAGGCTACTGGCACATAAGGGGGAGGCTACTGGCACATAAGGTGGGCAGCTACTGGCACATAAGGGGGGACTAATGGCACATAAGGGGGGGCTACTGGCACATAAGGGGGGCTACTGGCACATAAGGGGGGACGGCTACTGGCACATAAGAGGGGCTACTGGCACATAAGGGGGGACGGCTACTGGCACATAAGGGGGGACTACTGGCACATGGGGGGAAGCACAAGAGAGGCACTTATTACTGGCACATGGGGGAGAGGCACAAGAGAGGCACTCATTACTGGCACATGTGGTGGCATGGAGAGGAACGTGTTACTGGCACATTATTATGGGGCACTATGGGGGCTTCTACTGAGGCCACAAAGAATGTGTATTTTATATGGGGTGCTCTGTGTGGTACTAGTATTACCAGGGGTATTATCTGTTTCTGCAGTGTAGTATTGGGGAGCAGGGGCGTAACTACCGGGGAAGCAGGGGAAGCAGCTGCTTCAGGGCCCGGGCTTACAGGGGGCCCGGCAAGCACGTGTTTGTCCTCACTTCTCTCCTCCCCTGGGTAATCAGCACGTGTCCTCACTCCTCTCCCGATCGCAGTGTCCTCTCGCCCTTGTCTATTTATTTAAAACTTATTTCTTCTTTCTTTCAGAAAAGCTTGCCCTGGGGATTGAACCTGCAACCATCAGGTTCAAAGGCAAGACACTTTACCACTAGGCTATACCTGCTGCCTAGCCAGATAGCTAAAAAAAAAAAAATAAATATGACCTCTAGATGTGGAGAACTTTGATAGTGTATCCATACACATTACAGCTGCACCAGCACATTGTATATGGATGTAGCAGAGCTTGGTGTGTTGGGGCAGCTGTAATGTGTATAGATACACTATCAAAGTTCTCCT
This sequence comes from Bufotes viridis, assembly GCA_033119425.1. Taxonomy (NCBI): domain Eukaryota; kingdom Metazoa; phylum Chordata; class Amphibia; order Anura; family Bufonidae; genus Bufotes; species Bufotes viridis. The sequence continues at coordinate 394,064,283 of CM065593.1, forward strand.
TATCTAGAGGTCTTATTTTTTTTTTTTTAGCTACCAGGCTATGCAGTTCATATGGTCTTGTGGGTATGTGTCTTGCCTTTCATCCTAATGGTCACAGGTTCGATTCCCCTCACAAACTTTTTCTGAAAGACAGGATAAATGAGGCTTGCCTAACATGGAGGTAAGTATATGTGTGTTTTTTTTTATTTTTTTTATTTTTTAAATACTGGACTTTTACTTTACTGCCACAGGGGAGGAGGGGGCTATTGGCACTATGATATTGGCAAATGGGGGGAGATAGGCACTTCATATTGGCACACACATTAGGGGGCAGGGGAGAGGATGGCACTATGATATTGGGATGGGGGAAGACAGAGGCACTTGATATTGGCACATTATAGGGGGCACTATGGGGAGAGGAGCACTATGGGGGCATCTGGTGCTATATGGCTGGCTACTGGCACATTATAGGGGGTTATATGGCTGACTACTGCCACATTAATGGGGGTTATATGGCTGATTACTGGCACATTATAGGGGGTTATATGGCTGACTATTGGCACATTATAGGGGGTTATATGGCTGACTACTGGCACATTATAGGGGGGTTATATGGCTGGCTACTGGCACATTATAGGGGGGCTGGGGGGGCTATATGGCTGACTACTGGCACATTATAGGGGGCTATATGGCTGGCACATTATAGAGGGGGAGCGAAACGCACGGGTAGGGGGGGGGCCCCAATACAAAAATTTGCTGTGGGGCCCAGTCATTTCTAGCTACGCCCCTGTTGGGGAGCACAGCGGCACAGTATTGGGGGTAGTAGGATGATTTGTCCAGAAGATGGGAGGATGATGGAAAAGTTGTAAACTAAGATTTTTTTTTGTTAAACTGCAGAGATGGAAAATGGCGACAACATGGCGGTCTGGTCTGAAGGTCTGAAAGGAGAAGACGAGGACGTCACTGGACGTAATAGGTAAGTGCCCTGTATTTCTGTAGTGGAGGTAGGGCATGGGTGGGGCCTGGAAGAGGGCCCTTGATTTATGTTGCCCGGGGGCCCTGAGGGTTCTCAGTCCGCCCCTGCCCCTCACAGTAGTATTGCCCTCATTGTACAACCTTCAAAGTAGTTTTTGTACAAATGTGTGCCCCCTCACAGTAGTTATGCCCTCTCTGTGCCCCCTTTCACAGTAATAATCCCCACAGTGCCCCCTTCACAGTAATAATGCCCTCTGTGCCCCCTCCATAGTAATAAAGCCCTCTGTGCCCCCTCCATAGTAGAAATGCCCATTGTGCCCCTTCACATTAGTAATGCCCTCTGTGCCCCCTCCATAGTAATAAAGCCCTCTGTGCCCCCTCCATAGTAATAAACCCCTCTGTGCCCCCTCCATAGTAATAAAGCCCTCTGTGCCCCCTCCATAGTAATAAAGCCCTCTGTGCCCTCTCCATAGTAATAAAGTCCTCTGTGCCCCCTCCATAGTAATAAAGTCCTCTGTGCCCCCTCCATAGTAATATAGTTCTCTGTGCCCCCTCCATAGTAATAAAGTCCTCTGTGCCCCCTCCATAGTAATAAAGACCTCTGTGCCCCCTCCATAGTAATAAAGTCCTCTGTGCCCCCTCCATAGTAATAAAGCTCTCTGTGCCCCCTCCATAGTAATAAAGACCTCTGTGCCCCCTCCATAGCAATAAAGTCCTCTGTGCCCTCTCCATAGTAATAAAGCCCTCTGTGCCCCCTCCATAGTAATAAAGTCCTCTGTTCCCCCTCCATAGTAATAAAGACCTCTGTGCCCCCTCCATAGTAATAAAGCCCTCTGTGCCCCCTCCATAGTAATAAAGCCCTCTGTGCCCCCTCCATAGTAATAAAGTCCTCTGTGCCCCCTCCATAGTAATAAAGCCCTCTGTGCCCCTCCATAGTAATAAAGCCCTCTGTGCCCCCTCCATAGTAATAAAGTCCTCTGTTCCCCCTCCATAGTAATAAAGACCTCTGTGCCCCCTCCATAGTAATAAAGTCCTCTGTGCCCTCTCCATAGTAATAAAGCCCTCTGTGCCCCCTCCATAGTAATAAAGTCCTCTGTGCCCCCTCCATAGTAATAAAGACCTCTGTGCCCCCTCCATAGTAATAAAGTCCTCTGTGCCCTCTCCATAGTAATAAAGCCCTCTGTGCCCCCTCCATAGTAATAAAGTCCTCTGTGCCCCCTCCATAGTAATAAAGCCCTCTGTGCCCCCTCCATAGTAATAAAGCCCTCTGTGCCCCCTCCATAGTAATAAAGACCTCTGTGCCCCCTCCATAGTAATAAAGTCCTCTGTGCCCCCTCCATAGTAATAAAGACCTCTGTGCCCCCTCCATAGTAATAAAGTCCTCTGTGCCCCTCAATAGTAATAAAGCCCTCTGTGCCCCCTCCATAGTAATAAAGTCCTCTGTGCCCCCTCCATAGTAATAAAGTCCTCTGTGCCCCCTCCATAGTAATAAAGTCCTCTGTGCCCCCTCTGTATTAAAAACAAAAAAACACAGTAACTACTCACCTTGTCCCGTTCCTGAAGCTCACAGTCCCTGCAGGCACAGATCGCTTTGCAGCACGGTGTGGGCAGAGCCTATGCAGATTATCGAGCTGCAGGCTCCGCCCACTAGGGTGGCCACTGGCTTCACCCAAGAAAGCCAGACCTCACCGACCATGCCCCCAAATGATAAACCATGCCCCACATCAGTATATCCACGCCCAACATCATTAAGCCACGCCCACATCCACAAAGCCACGCCCCCATCACAGGATGGGGAGGAGAGCTAATGGGGCAGCCGCAGTGCTTCTCTCCCACTCAGTCAGCCACGTCTGCGGCTCTAGTGACTGACTGGGAGTGAGAGAAGCTTTGTCTGAGCTACTGAAAGCGAGGACATCGGTGTGTCCGTCCAGGCACTGCACCGGACGGAGGACAGGGAGCCTGAAAACCAGACGTCTGGCCACCCTACTGCCCACACAGGCTGGCAGCGTGATCCGTGTCTGCAGGCTGAATGGTGGAGCGCCGCCATTCAGAGTGCCGCCAGCCTGAAGGAGGGGAGGAGAGCTGGGAACAGGTGCGTAGCTACCATAGCGACTGCTATGGGGCCCAGGGCAAGAGGGGGCCCAGTCTTAGTTGGGATTATCTCTTCTTCTACTGGAGGTGAAAACTTGGCCAGGGCTCTACCCGGTTATGCCTGCTGCTGACGCCGGCTTTGATCATCATTAGTGTTGAGCGCGAATATTCGAAAAGCGAATTTTTTTAGCGAATATCGGCACTTCGCTAATTCGCGAATATTTCGAATATAGCGCTACAAATTCGCTATTTCGAATATTCGTTTTTTTTTTTTAGTTATATTTTTTCTTTCCTACTTCCCAAAAGTAGTTCTTACCTGTCCTGAGGATTCCTGGCTTCCTGGCTGCTCTAGTCAGTGCCCGTTGCCGCTTCTGCCGACTTCCGTGCTCATATGGAGCGTCCCCATCCATGGGAGAATCTCCATATACTAAAATGTACTGTCGGATTTGAGGAATTACGTTGAAATCGCAATGCGATTAATTCAAGTTATATTAATCGCATTGCGATTACAACTTAGCACTGCTATCTTACATAGGCTAGAATTAACGAATATGGAGTATGGCTATGCACTAGCAGTGCTAAGTTGAAATCGCAATGCGAATACTTTAAGTTAAATTAATCGCATTGCGATTTCAACTTAGCACTGCTGCTATATTCCATATTCGTTAACTTCGTTCATTCTAGCAAGCTGACCCATTATAAACCCAGCTCTAAGTTGAAATCGCAATGCGATTAATATAACTTGAATTAATCGCATTGCGATTTCAACGTAATTCCTCAAATCGACAGTACATTTTAGTATATGGAGACGTTCCCATGGTGATGGGGACGCTCCATGAGCACAGAAGTTATGGTTGGCTTGGTAGAATTAGCGAATAGCGAATATGACGAATGTATTCGTCATATTCCTCAAAACGAAGATAACGAAGTATTCTACATCTTCGTTTTAGCAACCTATTCGTCAACTTCGCTAATTCTAGCAATCAAATAGGAAGGTTGACTTACAGACAGCTGTGTTAAGTTCGCTATCGCGATTTTTTTTTTTAATACAATAATTATATTACTTGATAAAATTATTATAAGTATTCTATTTATTAAAAAAAAAAATAGCGAATTTAACACAGCTGTCTCACTCTCTATAGTCAACCTTCCTATTTGATTGCTAGAATTAGCGAGGTTGACGAATAGGTTGCTAAAACGAAGATGTAGAATACTTCGTTATCTTCGTTTTGAGGAATAGACGAATACATTCGTCATATCCGTCATCCTCGCTAATTCTAGATATGAAACCAATAGGAAAGTAGCCTTAAGTACAAATCGCAATATGCGATTATTTAAATCGCATGTTAATCGCGATAACTAGAAAAAATGACGAATATTCGATTTCGACGAATATGAAACGAATATTCATTCGAATATTCGCGAATTTCGTCGAAATCGAATATGGCACCTGCCGCTCATCACTAATCATCATCTAGAGCTCTAGAGATGTAGTAGACCTCAAGGATGAGCACTAGTGTAGAGCACGACCAGGCGCCATTTCTGTGAATAAACCACGTCTTTGATCGAGTCTGCTCCGATTTGAACTCCACACCGCAGAGGCTCTTAGGACATCAAGCTTCCATTTCGTGCACTTTCATTTTGGTTCTGGAGAGGTGACTGGAGAAACATATGAAGTCACCTATAATCCTATACATTTCAGAACAAGGAAACATTTCATCTCCGCGGTTAATAACGGATTTACAGCACGTCTGATGGGAGTTCTAGTCCATAAATAATATGTACAGGGTCGTATTTATTATTTTATGACAAACATGGTGGAGCAGTGATGGGTGATGTGCAGATGAGGGGGTACATGTGAGCACCGGGCGCCCCCCATGTCCATGATAAATGCTTGGAGATCCCCCTGGAGACCACCACCTCATTACACAATGAGAAAGCATTGTACAGAAAACATTGAAAACATTGGTGTTCAGGTCTGAGCTCCTCTCACCTGGAGCGTGGTTCAGTCCCGAATAACCAGGGGAAGGAAGTCACAGGACATTGATTTATTACCTTACTCCATGTCAGTAGTTTTTAGATTCTAGAGGAATGGATTGGATATGGAAGCAAAGTTTTTTTAGCTTCACGAAACCTCAGAAATCCCATCAGGTCGTGGGATGATTCATAGACATGTCAGTTATCACCACATGTCTCTCACTGAGAGGAGAGAGTCCTTGAGCTGAGAGGCCTCGGGTTATCACTCCGGCAGACTGCTCTGCGCCTAGGCTGAGATGTCAGCAATGTTCTACGCTGCGCGTCCGGGTGGTTGGGAGAACAACGACGAAATTGAATCACAGCAAGAGGTGCAGAGAGGAGAACCTCTGCCCAGACAGATCATCTGATTGGAAGAATGGCGCCTAGTGATCCATTCTGTGCTGCAAGTGAAACTGTCACATCCCAATCCTAGGGCGGCAAACAGCGTCTACACAAACCATCAGAAGATGTCTGCACAACATTGGGCTACGAGATAGACGTCCTGCTACAGGTGTTCAACTGACCTCATGGCACCACTCTCGGGGGCTACCCTGCATACCTCCCAAGGGTCCCTCTTTAGAAGGGACAGTCCCTCTTTTTGACCCAAGTCCCTTTGTCCCTCTATGTTCCTTAAATGTCCCTCTTTTTGACAAAGGATATAAATGGATGTTAATAAAACAACTAAATTGCTCCTTACTAAACTATCGGTGTTGTTTCTACCTGCATATTAGACCTCAGCCTTATTATTTGGTGGAATTTGGACCTTAAAGTATCTATAATCCCATGATTTATGTGCTAATATTTAAAGGGACAATGAAGTGCAAGAAAAAAAAAACTGTCCCAGGGGCTGCACATGCTGTAAAACAATAAAGGAATATACTCCCCTCGCCGATCCCCAGCCGCCGTTAGGTCCCCCCTGTCCTCACTTTCTGCTACTAACTTGAAATGGCTGTGACTGCTGCTCAGCCATGCCACATACCACCCAACTTTTTGAATGGTCAGAGATGGACACTTGCAGCTCATTTTATGGAAGATGCAATTACTGACTGAGGGTGGGCATTGCTGCAGCCAGTGATTGCACCTTTCACCCTGGGAACACACTTCGCGTGTTCCCAGGGCGCGCATATGATGCGCGCTTCTGCCGCGAAGTGGCTGTTTTATGGAAGCGCGCGTCATATGCGCGCTCCCATAATAGAATATGGGTTGGATCGCGCTTGCTGCCGCGCGATAGTCACGGCAGCCGACGCGATCGCGTAGGGCGTTTTAAAGCGCGGTCGTCCACGCTGTAAAACGCCGACATGTGAACCATGCACATAGGGATGCATGGCTTTTCACATGTTGAGCGTTTTTCAGCGCGTATGAATGCGCTGAAAAACGCTCAGGTGTGTTCCCAGGGTCACAAAATAAGCTGCAAGTGTCCATCTTTAACCATCCAAAAAGTTGACTGGAGGCAGGAATAAAGATCTGTCCTCTTCAGGGCTGAGTTCCGCTTTTATTTTGGACGCAATGATAGCTGAATATTGGTCTGGAGACCACGTTGGCAACACCATGCAGAGGCCTTCATAAGGGAACTTCCCTCCAATCCTACTCCTGGGATTATGGTGTGGGGTGGTATAATGTACGGTGGCCAGACCCCTCTGGTCTTCATTTCGGGTACTAACAGCTCGGCGTTACATTGATTTGGTCATGGATCCAATGATACGACAATTTCTCCAAATTGTCCCAGGAGCCTGAACCATGGCCTGAGACCTTTCAAGACGTGTCTCCCATCAAGCACATCTGGAACATCTGTCACAGTCTCTAACGTGACAGGTGTCAGAAGATCTAAGAGACTGGCTGCATGTGATGTGATCTGACAACCTCTTTTGATTTCAGTGTTGTTGCTGGTAATAACCACACCTCTTGTCTCAGGTGTATCTTCATTCCTACTCCTCTATTTAATCTGGCTTTACCCATCATGCTATGCGGTTGATAGCTTCAGTTTTGTATTGGAAGTGCTGGTGTGTGGTCCTCATCTGAGTTACTGCTCGTCCATTTACTTCAGAAGTTAAGTGTTACTTCCCTTTTATATGTTGTTGTTTTCCCTCTGTCTTTTGTTTCTAGGCCTCAGGGAGACGCTTGTTCTTTTATATTGGAAGGAACAGGTCGTCTCAAGCCCTGACACTATTCCAGGGCAATTTAGGGTTTCCAGGGTCCTAGGTTCCAGTGTATGAACATTCCTGCCCTTGTTGTCGGTGTGGTGTTCCCTCCCACATCACTAACGTGACAACATCGTTGTTTGATTTGTGTGCTCAGCGCGGCAGATCATTCCTTAAACAACCATTAATAAACTCACTCACTAGCATGAGAGGGCGTGGAAATGCATGGATTTCTACACATGGCACTCATATGCCAAACTGGAAAGAAGAGAGATGCTTTGAATATTTTGTTTCCATTTTTTTAATCATTTACATATCATTAACATATCTATAGATCCTGTGATTTACATAATTCCAGGGCTTTTCCTTTGTTTTGTTTCAATTTCAATGTTAATGAGCGTATATACAAGAGATGCCCAGGTTATACCAGCTGTACATATATAATTATATACAGGAGATACCCAGGTTATACCAGCATGGTCCATATCACTATATACATGAAGATGTATAACTTATACCAGCTGTACATATATAATTATATACAAGAGATGCCCAGGTTATACCAGCTGTACATATATAATTATATACAGGAGATGCCCAGGTTATACCAGCTGTACATATATAATTATATACAGTGGATACCCAGTTTATACCAGCTGTACATATATAATTATATACAGGAGATACCCAGGTTATACCAGCTGTACATATATAATTATATACAGGAGATGCCCAGGTTATACCAGCATGGTCCATATCACTATATACAAGAAGATGTATAACTTATACCAGCTGTACATATATAATTATATACAGGAGATGCCCAGGTTATACCAGCATGCTCCATATCACTATATACAAGAAGATGTATAACTTATACCAGCTGTACATATATAATTATATACAGGAGATACCCAGGTTATACCAGCTATACATATATAATTATATACAGGAGACACCCAGGTTATACCAGCTGTACATATAGAATTATATACAGGAGATGCCCAGGTTATACCAGCATTCTCCATATCACTATATACAAGAAGATGTATAACTTATACCAGCTGTACATATATAATTATATATAGGAGATACCCAGGTTATACCAGCATGATCCATATCACTATATACAAGAAGATGTATAACTTATACCAGCTGCACATATATAATTATATATGTACAGCTGGTATAACCCAGGCATCTCCTGTATATAATTATATATGTACAGCTGGTATAAGTTATACATCTTCTTGTATATAGTGATATGGACCATGCTGGTATAACCTGGGTATCTCCTGTATATAATTATATATGTACAGCTGGTATAACCTGGGCATCTCCTGTATATAATTATATATGTGCAGCTGGTATAAGTTATACATCTTCTTGTATATAGTGATATGGAGCATGCTGGTATAACCTGGGTATCTCCTGTATATAATTATATATGTACAGCTGGTATAACCCAGGCATCTCCTGTATATAATTATATATGTACAGCTGGTATAAGTTATACATCTTCCTGTATATAGTGATATGGAGCATGCTGGTATAACCTGGGCATCTCCTGTATATAATTATATATGTACAGCTGGTATAACCTGGGTATCTCCTGTATATAATTATATATGTACAGCTGGTATAACCCGGGAATCTCCTATATATAATTATATATGTACAGCTGGTATAACCTGGGCATCTCCTGTGTATAATTATATATGTACAGCTGGTATAACCTGGGCATCTCCTGTATATAATTATATATGTACAGCTGGTATAACCCGGGAATCTCCTATATATAATTATATATGTACAGCTGGTATAAGTTATACATCTTCTTGTATATAGTGATATGGACCATGCTGGTATAACCTGGGTATCTCCTGTATATAATTATATATGTACAGCTGGTATAAGTTATACATCTTCTGTATATAGTGATATGGACCATGCTGGTATAACCTGGGTATCTCCTGTATATAATTATATATGTACAGCTGGTATAACCTGGGTATCCACTGTATATAATTATATATGTAAAGCTGGTATAACCTGGGCATCTCCTGTATATAATTATATATGTGCAGCTGGTATAAGTTATACATCTTCTTGTATATAGTGATATGGAGCATGCTGGTATAACCTGGGTATCTCCTGTATATAATTATATATGTACAGCTGGTATAACCCGGGCATCTCCTGTATATAATTATATATGTACAGCTGGTATAAGTTATACATCTTCCTGTATATAGTGATATGGAGCATGCTGGTATAACCTGGGCATCTCCTGTATATAATTATATATGTACAGCTGGTATAACCTGGGTATCTCCTGTATATAATTATATATGTACAGCTGGTATAACCCGGGAATCTCCTATATATAATTATATATGTACAGCTGGTATAACCTGGGCATCTCCTGTGTATAATTATATATGTACAGCTGGTATAACCTGGGCATCTCCTGTATATAATTATATATGTACAGCTGGTATAACCCGGGAATCTCCTATATATAATTATATATGTACAGCTGGTATAAGTTATACATCTTCTTGTATATAGTGATATGGACATGCTGGTATAACCTGGGTATCTCCTGTATATAATTATATATGTACAGCTGGTATAACCTGGGTATCTCCTGTATATAATTATATATGTACAGCTGGTATAAGTTATACATCTTCTGTATATAGTGATATGGACCATGCTGGTATAACCTGGGTATCTCCTGTATATAATTATATATGTACAGCTGGTATAACCTGGGTATCCACTGTATATAATTATATATGTAAAGCTGGTATAACCTGGGCATCTCCTGTATATAATTATATATGTACAGCTGGTATAAGTTATATATCTTCTTGTATATAGTGATATGGACCATGCTGGTATAACCTGGGCATCTCCTGTATATAATTATATATAGGAGATTCCCAGGTTATACCAGCTGTACATATATAATTATATATAGGAGATTCCCGGGTTATACCAGCTGTACATATATAATTATATACAGGAGATACCCAGGTTATACCAGCTGTACATATATAATTATATACAGGAGACACCCAGGTTATACCAGCTGTACATATAGAATTATATACAGGAGATGCCCAGGTTATACCAGCATTCTCCATATCACTATATACAAGAAGATGTATAACTTATACCAACTGTACATATATAATTATATACAGGAGATGCCCAGGTTATACCAGCTGTACATATATAATTATATACAGTGGATACCCAGGTTATACCAGCATGGTCCATATCACTATATACAGAAGATGTATAACTTATACCAGCTGTACATATATAATTATATATAGGAGATGCCCAGGTTATACCAGCTGTACATATATAATTATATACAGGAGATGCCCAGGTTATACCAGCTGTACATATATAATTATATACAGGAGATGCCCAGGTTATACCAGCATGGTCCATATCACTATATACAAGAAGATGTATAACTTATACCAGCTGCACATATATAATTATATACAGGAGATGCCCAGGTTATACCAGCTGTACATATATAATTATATACAGGAGATGCCCAGGTTATACCAGCTGTACATATATAATTATATACAGGAGATGCCCAGGTTATACCAGCATGGTCCATATCACTATATACAGGAAGATGTATAACTTATACCAGCTGTACATATATAATTATATACAGGAGATACCCAGGTTATACCAGCATGCTCCATATCACTATATACGAGAAGATGTATAACTTATACCAGCTGTACATAGATAATTATATACAGGAGATACCCAGGTTATACCAGCTGTACATATATAATTATATACAGGAGATACCCAGGTTATACCAGCATGGTCCATATCACTATATACAAGAAGATGTATAACTTATACCAGCTGTACATATATAATTATATACAGGAGATACCCAGGTTATACCAGCTGTACATATATAATTATATACAGGAGATACCCAGGTTATACCAGCTGTACCTATATAATTATATACAGGAGATACCCAGGTTGTACTACCATGCAGGGGCGTTGCTAAAAGCTCATGGGCCCCAGTGCTAAAGTACCTCTTGGTCCCCCCTCCCTCACTGCTTTGTGGCAACGGGCAGGAGTGCACCTATCCTGAGGCAAAAATTGAAGCGGCAGAAAGTGTAGTACAGCGCCCATACCTCCTACATCCAGTGATGTCACCTCTCATGTAGATGTTCTCTTTCCTCATCTTCTCCATTCATCCAGACCACCATGATGATTTCTTTCAGCATCTCTCATCTCTGCAGTTTGACAGACAGACATCTTTGTTTCTTACTTTTCCATCATCCTCCCACCTTCTCAACACCCCATCCTACCACCCCCAATACTGTGCCTGCTGTGCTCTCCAGTACTATACTGCCAGTGCAGTCCCCCACACAGATAGTGCCCCCTTCAATACTTATTGACACGCAGTGCCCTAAAACATAACTGCATCCGGCAGATAGTCTCCCTGACACTAATAGTGTGAACATAATATCCCCCAAAAATAATTGAGCTGAGACGATACCGTGTCAGGGTGCCTCCACAGTAATAGTGCTCCAAAGAGTCCCACCCATAGTAATAATTATCTGCCAGAGTGCACCCAGTGTTATCGGTGCCCCCAATAGTAATAATCTCAGCTTTGTGCCCATAATAGTAATCATATTCACAGTAGACCCCCAGTAGTGTTGAGCGAACAGTTCGAGCATCGTTCGGGTTCGTACCGAATTTTGGGGTGTCCGGGACCCAAACCCGGACAATTTCAAAAAAGTTCGGGTTCGGGTTTGTTGTTCGGCGATTTCTTCCCGCTTTCTGAAGGGCTTCACAGCAGCCAATCAGCTAGCGTTTTACTTCTTGCCCTAAGAGCCCATCACAGCCATGCCTACTAATGGCATGGCTGTGATTGGCCAAGTGCAGCATGTGACCCAGCCTCTATTTAAGCGGGAGTCACGTAGCGCCGCACGTCACACTGCTCTGATTAGTGTAGGGAGAGGACGCAGCTGCTGTCAGGGCGAGATTAGGCAGGGAAAAGTCAGCAAAAACATCTAATGAAGTGATCGATCTACAGCTGTGAATGATTCAACTTCTGCTAGTTACTTGCTCACTGGTTTTTAGACTGCACAGAGCGTTTTTCTGTCACTTTTTTCTGGGGTGATCGGCGGCCATTTTGTGACTTGTGGTGCGCCAGAAGAAGCTGCCACCAAGTCCATCAATCCATCAATACTAGTTTTTTTTTTTTTTTGCTATATCCTACATCAGGGGCTTGGCTGTGCTAATTGTCACCCCTAGAAACTCAGGATAGCAATTTCTATATTTTATTAAGGGGTTAAAAACAATTGCCCAAATACCAATCCCCTAAATCTGGTGTTCCAGCTTTGTCTAGACAAGTATAATACTGTCTGCTGTCTGGCAAAGGATAGATTATTTTCTGTGGTCAAATTCAATTGCCAAAATAGCAATACCATAAATCAGTGGTTTCAGCTGTGGCTGGCCAAGTTTCATAGTGTCCGCAAAAACATATATTTTGTTCTGGGGTGAAATTCAATTGCCAAAATAGCAATACCCTGAATCTGGTGTTCGAGCTGTTGCAGGCCAAGTGTAAATCTGTCCATAAAAGGATACCTTTCATCCAGGGCCTAAATACTAGGCCTAAAAGAGATATTCCCCTAAATCAGTGGTTACTGCTGTGCCTGGATCAGTGTAATACGCTACATAAATAAATAGGCAGATAGTGTTAGGTGCCTGTAAAAAAAGGCCTGAATTTGAAATCAATACATTGGGCCAAATATTTTTTTCCTTATTCTGGTGCTTGGTGAACGGTAACAATGAGGAAAACATCTAGTAAGGGACGCGGACGCGGTCGTGGTGGTGTTAGTGGACCCTCTGGTGCTGGGAGAGGACGTGGCCATTCTGCCACAGCCACACGTCCTAGTGAACCAACTACCTCAGGATCCAGTACCCGCCAGAATTTACAGCGATATTTGGTGGGGCCCAATGCCGTTCTAAGGATGGTAAGGCCTGAGCAGGTACAGGCGCTAGTCAATTGGGTGGTCGACAGTGGATCCAGAACGTTCACAACATTATCTCCCACCCAGTCTTCTGCAGAAAGAGCACAGGTGGCACCTGAAAACCAAGCCCATCAGTCTGTCACATCACCCCCATGCATATCAGGGAAACTGTCTGAGCCTCAAGTTATGCAGCAGTCTCTTATGCTGTTTGAAGACTCTGCTGGCAGGGTTTCCCAAGGAATCCACCTAGCCCTTCCCCAGTGGTGGAAGACATAGAATGCACTGATGCACAACCACTGATGTTTCCTGATGATGAGGACATGGGAATACCACCTCATCGGAGTCCGCACGTCTCTGATGATGACGAAACACAGGTGTCAACTGCTGCGTCTTTCTGCAGTGTGCAGACCGAA
>CM065593.1:394078438-394186322 GCA_033119425.1 Bufotes viridis
CATTGTAAATTGCTACCAGATTTGGGAGTGGAGGGAGGTGAGATTGGGAGGATGGGGGAGCGAGCATGCTGACCAGGTGCGGTGGGGGAGTATAGTGATCTTGGCACATGGGGAACGAGGCACTGTGACCAGATTTGGGGTGGAGGAGGTGAGATTAAGAAGGATGGGGGGAGCAGGCATGTGATCAGATTGGGGATTGGGCAGGATGGTGAGATGGGGAACGAGCATGTGACCAGATTTGGGGGTGAGGGGAGGATGGTGAGCCTGAATGTGATTGCTGGGGGGATAGGGCTGCTGGTTATGAAGGAGACCATCTTCCTGACTACTTTGAGGAGGTTGGAGAAAGGGTGGTGAGGCCTGATATGATTGCTGGGAGATGTGAAACAAACTTTCTGACTACATTGGGGGTCGGTGGGGATGGTGACTCGGAATGTGATTAGTCTGGGGAGGTCTAGGTGTGACTGACACAGCTCTGATTGTTATCAATGTATGGTAACCAGTATATGGGACACCAATGTATTTCAGACAGTGGTGAGGAGGCAGCCCTTGGTCACGTAAAATGAGTGAGGCTGCTCTCACTCACTGTCAGTAAGTGTATGGTTGGTCTGGGGGTCCCCATATACTAGTCCCCCCATAAATCAGTCCCATAGTCAGGTTCAAGGAGCAGTGACAAGCTTTACTCTTTGTATATTTGCCAGAAGGCAAATTTTCTGAAAACTTGTAAACCTCTCTAAATCTCCATTTTCACACTAGCGGCAGGGAATCTGTCAGGCTGTTCCGGCGGGTGAACAGCCTGTCGCATCCTGTCCTGCCGCTAGCTCATGTGTGCCCGGCCTGTCGCTCCATTCCCATTGACTATAATGGGGCGGGGCAGCACGGCAAGAGGCAGCCGGTCTAAAAGTACGACATGCAGTCCAGTGGCCTCTGCCGTGCGCTGCCAGTGCTGCCACCGGAACTCCGCCCCCATTATAGTCAATGGGGGATGGAGCCGCAGTCCGGGGCACACTAGGGAGTGAACTAGCGGCAGGACGGATCCGACAGGCTGTTTACCCGCCGGAACAGCCTGACAGGCTCCCCTGCGGCTAGTGTGAAACTAGACTAAGCCGTGCAGGTCAGGCAGTGGGGCGTGGCGGGTAAGTACCTGGTTATGTCACATACTTGTTATATGTCCTGTATGGCTCCGCACACTGAGCGCCTCAGCCCCTCTCCTAGAGAATCCTCAAACAAAGTGAATATATAATGATAAGACCCCATGTTCACTCCACGTTGGAGGTAGCTGAGTAGGGGGCCCCACCTGTCCACAAAACATCTAGTAGAGCATGCAGCCTTTGACCTTCTCAGAACGCAGCTTTCCTCACCCCCATCATGGTTTTTGTCTTCGAGGTCACTTATTTCCGGCGGCTTCAGTGAAAGTAAAGTTGCTGAAAACACATTAGGGTAGACATGGCGGAGGTTCCCCTCCATGACTCCCGGGGCGCGGGGCGTTTGCTTTGGCCGCACTGCTACGTTTGTTTCTCTCAAAGTAAAAGTTCAGGGCTGGAATGTGAACGGTCATCGGACAAAATTCAGGTCCAAAAATATAAAATCAACAGAAGAGAAAAACTCTCATTACTTAAAAAAAAGAATCTGCCGTCCAAAGGCTGCAACGTCTGATGATTGTAAAACTTGGACATTTTCTGAAATTCTCATTAAGAAAATTGGCAAAAAACATCAACAGCGAAATTCCTGTCATCGGCCGCAGAGGCCGGGTAATAACGTAAGATCCGGAAGGGAATGATTCCTAGACGAGAACAGTAACGACTGGGAGTGGGCGGGGCTTCTAAATAGTGATGTCATTGATACTTTATCTGTACTCAGAGAGATATCACTGTTATCTGTGGTGTTACATAGGACTGCAGGTGACATCTACTACATTATCTGTACTCAGAGAGTTATCACTGTGTTATCTGTGGTGTTACATAGGACTGCAGGTGACATCTACTATATTATCTGTACTCAGAGAGTTATCACTGTGTTATCTGTGGTGTTACATAGGACTGCAGGTGACATCTACTACATTATCTGTACTCAGAGAGTTATCACTGTGTTATCTGTGGTGTTACATAGGACTGCAGGTGACATCTACTACATTATCTGTACTCAGAGAGTTATCACTGTGTTATCTGTGGTGTTACATAGGACTGCAGGTGACATCTACTACATTATCTGTACTCAGAGAGATATCACTGTGTTATCTGTGGTGTTACATAGGACTGCAGGTGACATCTACTACATTATCTGTACTCAGAGAGTTATCACTGTGTTATCTGTGGTGTTACATAGGACTGCAGGTGACATCTACTACATTATCTGTACTCAGAGAGTTATCACTGTGTTATCTGTGGTGTTACATAGGACTGCAGGTGACATCTACTACATTATCTGTACTCAGAGAGTTATCACAGTGTTATCTGTGGTGTTACATAGGACTGCAGGTGATATCTACTACATTATCTGTACTCAGAGAGTTATCACTGTGTTATCTGTGGTGTTACATAGGACTGCAGGTGACATCTACTACATTATATGTACTCAGAGAGCTATCACTGTGTTATCTGTGGTGTTATATAGGACTGCAGGTGACATCTACTACATTACCTGTACTCAGAGAGTTATCACTGTGTTATCTGTGGTTTTACATAGGACTGCAGGTGACATCTACTACATTATCTGTACTCAGAGAGTTATCACTGTGTTATCTGTGGTGTTACATAGGACTGCAGGTGACATCTACTACATTATCTGTACTCAGAGAGATATCACTGTGTTATCTGTGGTGTTACATAGGACTGCAGGTGACAGCTACTACATTATCTGTACTCAGAGAGTTATCACTGTGTTATCTGTGGTGTTACATAGGACTGCAGGTGACATCTACTACATTATCTGTACTCAGAGAGTTATCACTGTGTTATCTGTGGTGTTACATAGGACTGCAGGTGACATCTACTACATTATCTGTACTCAGAGAGTTATCACTGTGTTATCTGTGGTGTTACATAGGACTGCAGGTGACATCTACTACATCATCTGTACTCAGAGAGTTATCACTGTGTTATCTAGCGCTGATTGTTACATAGGACTGCAGTTGACATCTACTACATTATCTGTACTCAGACAGTTATCACTGTGTTATCTGTGGTGTTACATAGGACTGCAGGTGACATCTACTACATTATCTGTACTCAGAGAGTTATCACTGTGTTATCTGTGGTGTTACATAGGACTGCAGGATGACATCTACTACATTATCTGTACTCAGAGTAGTTATCACTGTGTTATCTGCAGTGTTACATAGGACTGCAGGTGACATCTACTACATTATCTGTACTCAGAGAGCTATCACTGTGTTATCTGTGGTGTTACATAGGACTGCAGGTGACATCTACTACATTATCTGTACTCAGAGAGTTATCACTGTGTTATCTGTGGTGTTACATAGGACTGCAGGTGACATCTACTACATTATCTGTACTCAGAGAGGTATCACTGTGTTATCTGTGGTGTTACATAGGACTGCAGGTGACATCTACTACATTATCTGTACTCAGAGAGATATCACTGTGTTATCTGTGGTGTTACATAGGACTGCAGGTGACATCTACTACATTATCTGTACTCAGAGAGCTATCACTGTGTTATCTGTGGTGTTACATAGGACTGCAGGTGACATCTACTACATTATCTGTACTCAGAGAGTTATCACTGTGTTATCTGTGGTGTTACATAGGACTGCAGGTGACATCTACTACATTATCTGTACTCAGAGAGTTATCACTGTGTTATCTGTGGTGATCACATAGGACTGCAGGTGACATCTACTACATCATCTGTACTCAGAGAGTTATCACTGTGCTTATCTGCAGTGGTGTTACATAGGACTGCAGTTGACATCTACTACATTATCTGTACTCAGACAGTTATCACTGTGTTATCTGTGGTGTTACATAGGACTGCAGGTGACATCTACTACATTATCTGTACTCAGAGAGTTATCACTGTGTTATCTGTGGTGTTACATAGGACTGCAGGTGACATCTACTACATTATCTGTACTCAGAGAGTTATCACTGTGTTATCTGCAGTGTTACATAGGACTGCAGGTGACATCTACTACAGTATCTGTTACTCAGAGAGCTATCACTGTGTTATCTGTGTGTTACATAGGACTGTCAGGTGACATCTACTACATTATCTGTACTCAGAGAGTTATCACTGTGTTATCTGTGGTGTTACATAGGACTGCAGGTGACATCTACTACATTATCTGTACTCAGAGAGGTATCACTGTGTTATCTGTGGTGTTACATAGGAGTGCAGGTGACATCTACTACATTATCTGTACTCAGAGAGATATCACTGTGTTATCTGTGGTGTTACATAGGACTGCAGGTGACATCTACTACATTATCTGTACTCAAGAGAGTTATCACTGTGTTATCTGTGGTGTTACATAGGACTGCAGGTGACATCTACTACATTATCTGTACTCAGAGAGTTATCACTGTGTTATCTGTGGTGTTACATAGAACTGCAGGTGACATCTACTACATTATCTGTACTCAGAGAGATATCACTGTGTTATCTGTGGTGTTACATAGGACTGCAGGTGACATCTACTACATTATCTGTACTCAGAGAGTTATCACTGTGTTATATATGGTGTTACATAGGACTGCAGGTGACATCTACTACATTATATGTACTCAGAGAGCTATCACTGTGTTATCTGTGGTGTTACATAGGACTGCAGGTGACATCTACTACATTACCTGTACTCAGAGAGTTATGACTGTGTTATCTGTGGTGTTACATAGGACTGCAGGTGACATCTACTACATTATCTGTACTCAGAGAGTTATCACTATGTTATCTGTGGTGTTACACATAGGACTGCAGGTGACATCGACTACATTATCTGTACTCAGAGAGTTATCACTGTGTTATCTGTGGTGTTACATAGGACTGCAGGTGACATCTACTACATTATCTGTACTCAGAGAGTTATCACTGTGTTATCTGTGGTGTTGCATAGGACTGCAGGTGACATCTACTACATTATCTGTACTCAGAGAGTTATCACTGTGTTATCTGTGGTGTTACATAGGACTGCAGGTGCCATCTACTACATTATCTGTACTCAGAGAGTTATCACTGTGTTATCTGTGGTGTTACATAGGACTGCGGGTGACATCTACTACATTATCTGTACTCAGAGAGTATCACTGTGTTATCTGTGGTGTTACATAGGACTGCAGGTGCCATCTACTACATTATCTGTACTCAGGAGAGTCCTCACTGTGTTATCTGTGGTGTTACATAGGACTGCAGGTGACATCTACTACATTATCTGTACTCAGAGATATCACTGTGTTATCTGTGGTGTTACATAGGACCTGCAGGTGACATCTACTACATTATCTGTACTCAGAGAGTTATCACTGTGTTATCTGCGGTGTTACATAGGACTGCAGGTGACATCTACTACATTATCTGTACTCAGAGAGCTATCACTGTGTTATCTGTGGTGTTACATAGGACTGCAGGTGACATCTACTACATTATCTGTACTCAGAGAGTTATCACTGTGTTATCTGTGGTGTTACATAGGACTGCAGGTGACATCTACTACATTATCTGTACTCAGAGAGGTATATCACTGTGTTATCTGTGGTGTTACATAGGACTGCAGGTGACATCTACTACATTATCTGTACTCAGAGAGTTATCACTGTGTTATCTGTGGTGTTACATAGGACTGCAGGTGACATCTACTACATTATCTGTACTCTCAGAGAGTTATCACTGTGTTATCTGTGGTGTTACATAGGACTGCAGGTGACATCTACTACATTATCTGTACTCAGAGAGCTATCACTGTGTTATCTGTGGTGTTACATAGGACTGCAGGTGACATCTACTACATTACCTGTACTCAGAGAGTTATCACTGTGTTATCTGTGGTGTTACATAGGACTGCAGGTGACATCTACTACATTATCTGTACTCAGAGAGTTATCACTGTGTTATCTGTGGTGTTACATAGGACTGCAGGTGACATCGACTACATTATCTGTACTCAGAGAGTTAGTCACTGTGTTATCTGTGGTGTTACATAGGACTGCAGGTGACATCTACTACATTATCTGTACTCAGAGAGATATCACTGTGTTATCTGCGGTGTTACATAGGACTGCAGGTGACATCTACTACATTATCTGTACTCAGAGAGCTATCACTGTGTTATCTGTGGTGTTAACATAGGACTGCAGGTGACATCTACTACATTATCTGTACTCAGAGAGTTATCACTGTGTTATCTGTGGTGTTACATAGGACTGCAGGTGACATCTACTACATTATCTGTACTCAGAGAGATATCACTGTGTTATCTGTGGTGTTACATAGGACTGCAGGTGCCATCTACTACATTATCTGTACTCAGAGAGATCCTCACTGTGTTATCTGTGGTGTTACATAGGACTGCAGGTGACATCTACTACATTATCTGTACTCAGAGAGCTATCACTGTGTTATCTGTGGTGTTACATAGGACTGCAGGGACATCTACTACATTATCTGTACTCAGAGAGATATCACTGTGTTATCTGTGGTGTTACATAGGACTGCAGGTGACATCTACTACATTATCTGTACTCAGAGATTATCACTGTGTTATCTGCGGTGTTATATAGGACTGCAGGTGACATCTACTACATTATCTGTACTCAGAGAGTTATCACTGTGTTATCTGTGGTGTTACATAGGACTGCAGGTGACATCTACTACATTATCTGTACTCAGAGAGATATCACTGTGTTATCTGTGGTGTTACATAGGACTGCAGGTGACATCTACTACATTATCTGTACTCAGAGAGTTATCACTGTGTTATCTGTGATGTTACATAGGACTGCAGGTGACATCTACTACATTATCTGTACTCAGAGAGTTATCACTGTGTTATCTGTGGTGTTACATAGGACTGCAGGTGACATCTACTACAGTATCTGTACTCAGAGAGTTATCACTGTGTTATCTGTGGTGTTACATAGGACTGCAGGTGGCATCTACTACATTATCTGTACTCAGAGAGTTATCACTGTGTTATCTGTGGTGTTACATAGGACTGCAGGTGACATCTACTACATTATCTGTACTCAGAGAGATAATCACTGTGTTATCTGTGGTGTTACATAGGACTGCAGGTGACATCTACTACATTATCTGTACTCAGAGAGTTATCACTGTGTTATCTGTGGTGTTACATAGGACTGCAGGTGACATCTACTACATTATCTGTACTCAGAGAGTTATCACTGTGTTATCTGTGGTGTTACATAGGACTGCAGGTGACATCTACTACATTATCTGTACTCAGAGAGTTATCACTGTGTTATCTGTGGTGTTACATAGGACTGCAGGTGACATCTACTACATTATCTGTACTCAGAGAGTTATCACTGTGTTATCTGTGGTGTTACATAGGACTGCAGGTGACATCTACTACATTATCTGTACTCAGAGAGTTATCACTGTGTTATATATGGTGTTACATAGGACTGCAGGTGACATCTACTACATTATCTGTACTCAGAGAGCTATCACTGTGTTATCTGTGGTGTTACATAGGACTGCAGGTGACATCTACTACATTACCTGTACTCAGAGAGTTATCACTGTGTTATCTGTGGTGTTACATAGGACTGCAGGTGACATCTACTACATTATCTGTACTCAGAGAGTTATCACTATGTTATCTGTGGTGTTACATAGGACTGCAGGTGACATCGACTACATTATCTGTACTCAGAGAGTTATCACTGTGTTATCTGTGGTGTTACATAGGACTGCAGGTGACATCTACTACATTATCTGTACTCAGAGAGATATCACTGTGTTATCTGTGGTGTTACATAGGACTGCAGGTGACATCTACTACATTATCTGTACTCAGAGAGATATCACTGTGTTATCTGTGGTGTTACATAGGACTGCAGGTGCCATCTACTACATTATCTGTACTCAGAGAGTTATCACTGTGTTATCTGTGGTGTTACATAGGACTGCGGGTGACATCTACTACATTATCTGTACTCAGAGAGTTATCACTGTGTTATCTGTGGTGTTACATAGGACTGCAGGTGCCATCTACTACATTATCTGTACTCAGAGAGTCCTCACTGTGTTATCTGTGGTGTTACATAGGACTGCAGGTGACATCTACTACATTATCTGTACTCAGAGAGATATCACTGTGTTATCTGTGGTGTTACATAGGACTGCAGGTGACATCTACTACATTATCTGTACTCAGAGAGTTATCACTGTGTTATCTGCAGTGTTACATAGGACTGCAGGTGACATCTACTACATTATCTGTACTCAGAGAGCTATCACTGTGTTATCTGTGGTGTTACATAGGACTGCAGGTGACATCTACTACATTATCTGTACTCAGAGAGTTATCACTGTGTTATCTGTGGTGTTACATAGGACTGCAGGTGACATCTACTACATTATCTGTACTCAGAGAGGTATCACTGTGTTATCTGTGGTGTTACATAGGACTGCAGGTGACATCTACTACATTATCTGTACTCAGAGAGATATCACTGTGTTATCTGTGGTGTTACATAGGACTGCAGGTGACATCTACTACATTATCTGTACTCAGAGAGTTATCACTGTGTTATATATGGTGTTACATAGGACTGCAGGTGACATCTACTACATTATATGTACTCAGAGAGCTATCACTGTGTTATCTGTGGTGTTACATAGGACTGCAGGTGACATCTACTACATTACCTGTACTCAGAGAGTTATCACTGTGTTATCTGTGGTGTTACATAGGACTGCAGGTGACATCTACTACATTATCTGTACTCAGAGAGTTATCACTATGTTATCTGTGGTGTTACATAGGACTGCAGGTGACATCGACTACATTATCTGTACTCAGAGAGTTATCACTGTGTTATCTGTGGTGTTACATAGGACTGCAGTTGACATCTACTACATTATCTGTACTCAGAGAGATATCACTGTTATCTGTGGTGTTACATAGGACTGCAGGTGACATCTACTACATTATCTGTACTCAGAGAGCTATCACTGTGTTATATGTGGTGTTACATAGGACTGCAGGTGACATCTACTACATTATCTGTACTCAGAGTTATCACTGTGTTATCTGTGGTGTTACATAGGACTGCGGGTGACATCTACTACATTATCTGTACTCAGAGAGATATCACTGTGTTATCTGTGGTGTTACATAGGACTGCAGGTGCCATCTACTACATTATCTGTACTCAGAGAGTCCTCACTGTGTTATCTGTGGTGTTACATAGGACTGCAGGTGACATCTACTACATTATCTGTACTCAGAGAGATATCACTGTGTTATCTGTGGTGTTACATAGGACTGCAGGTGACATCTACTACATTATCTGTACTCAGAGAGATATCACTGTGTTATCTGTGGTGTTACATAGGACTGCAGGTGACATCTACTACATTATCTGTACTCAGAGAGATATCACTGTGTTATCTGCGGTGTTACATAGGACTGCAGGTGACATCTACTACATTATCTGTACTCAGAGAGATATCACTGTGTTATCTGTGGTGTTACATAGGACTGCAGGTGACATCTACTACATTATCTGTACTCAGAGAGATATCACTGTGTTATCTGTGGTGTTACATAGGACTGCAGGTGACATCTAATACATTATCTGTACTCAGAGAGTTATCACTGTTATCTGTGATGTTACATAGGACTGCAGGTGACATCTACTACATTATCTGTACTCAGAGAGTTATCACTGTGTTATCTGTGGTGTTACATAGGACTGCGGGTGACATCTACTACATTATCTGTACTCAGAGAGTTATCATTGTGTTATCTGTGGTGTTACATAGGACTGCAGGTGGCATCTACTACATTATCTTTACTCAGAGAGTTATCACTGTGTTATCTGTGCTGTTACATAGGACTGCAGGTGACATCTACTACATTATCTGTGCTCAGAAGATAATCACTGTTATCTGTGGTGTTACATAGGACTGCAGGTGACATCTACTACATTATCTGTACTCAGAGAGTTATCACTGTGTTATCTGCGGTGTTACATAGGACTGCAGGTGACATCTACTACATTATCTGTACTCAAAGAGATATCACTGTGTTATCTGTGGTGTTACATAGGACTGCAGGTAATATCTACTACATTATCTGTACTCAGAGAGATATCACTGTGTTATCTGTGGTGTTACATAGGACTGCAGGTGACATCTACTACATTATCTGTACTCAGAGAGTTATCACTGGGTTATCTGTGCTGTTACATAGGACTGCAGGTGACATCTACTACATTATCTGTACTCGGAGAGATATCACTGTGTTATCTGCGGTGTTACATAGGACTGCAGGTGACATCTACTACATTATCTGTACTCAGAGAGTTATCACTGTGTTATCTGTGCTGTTACATAGGACTGCAGGTGACATCTACTACATTATCTGTTCTCAGAAGATAATCACTGTTATCTGTGGTGTTACATAGGACTGCAGGTGACATCTACTACATTATCTGTACTCAGAGGGTTATCACTGTTATCTGTGGTGTTACATAGGACTGCAGGTGACATCTACTATATTATCTGTACTCAGAGAGTTATCACTGTGTTATCTGTGGTGTTACATAGGACTGCAGGTGACATCTGCTATATTATCTGTACTCAGAGAGATATCACTGTGTTATCTGTGGTGTTACATAGGACTGCAGGTGACATCTACTACATTATCTGTACTCAGAGAGATATCACTGTGTTATCTGTGGTGTTACATAGGACTGCAGGTGACATCTACTACATTATCTGTACTCAGAGAGATATCACTGTGTTATCTGTGGTGTTACATAGGACTGCAGGTGACATCTACTACATTATCTGTACTCAGAGAGATATCACTGTGTTATCTGTGGTGTTACATAGGACTGCAGGTGACATCTAATACATTATCTGTACTCAGAGAGTTATCACTGTTATCTGTGATGTTACATAGGACTGCAGGTGACATCTACTACATTATCTGTACTCAGAGAGTTATCACTGTGTTATCTGTGGTGTTACATAGGACTGCGGGTGACATCTACACATTATCTGTACTCAGAGAGTTATCATTGTGTTATCTGTGGTGTTACATAGGACTGCAGGTGGCATCTACTACATTATCTTTACTCAGAGAGTTATCACTGTGTTATCTGTGCTGTTACATAGGACTGCAGGTGACATCTACTACATTATCTGTGCTCAGAAGATAATCACTGTTATCTGTGGTGTTACATAGGACTGCAGGTGACATCTACTACATTATCTGTACTCAGAGAGTTATCACTGTGTTATCTGCGGTGTTACATAGGACTGCAGGTGACATCTACTACATTATCTGTACTCAAAGAGATATCACTGTGTTATCTGTGGTGTTACATAGGACTGCAGGTGACATCTACTACATTATCTGTACTCAGAGAGTTATCACTGTGTTATCTGTGGTGTTACATAGGACTGCAGGTGACATCTACTACATTATCTGTACTCAGAGAGTTATCACTGTGTTATCTGTGCTGTTACATAGGACTGCAGGTGACATCTACTACATTATCTGTACTCAGAGAGTTATCACTGTGTTATCTAAGTGTGTTACATAGGACTGCAGGTGACATCTACTACATTATCTGTACTCAGAGAGTTATCACTGTGTTATCTGTGCTGTTACATAGAACTGCAGGTGACATCTACTACATTATCTGTTCTCAGAAGATAATCACTGTTATCTGTGGTGTTACATAGGACTGCAGGTGACATCTACTACATTATCTGTACTCAGAGGGTTATCACTGTGTTATCTGTGGTGTTACATAGGACTGCAGGTGACATCTACTACATTATCTGTACTCAGAGAGTTATCACTGTGTTATCTGTGGTGTTACATAGGACTGCAGGTGACATCTACTACATTATCTGTACCCAGAGAGATATCACTGTGTTATCTGTGGTGTTACATAGGACTGCAGGTGACATCTACTACAGTATCTGTACTCAGAGTTATCACTGTGTTATCTGTGGTGTTACATAGGACTGCAGGTGACATCTACTACATTATCTGTACTCAGAGAGCTATCACTGTGTTATCTGTGCTGTTACACAGGACTGCAGGTGACAGCTACTACATTATCTGTACTCAGAGAGCTATGACTGTGTTATCTGTGGTGTTACATAGGACTGCAGGTGACATCTACTACATTATCTGTACTCAGAGAGTGATCACTGTGTTATCTGTGGTGTTACATAGGACTGCAGGTAACATCTACTACATTATCTGTACTCAGAGAGTTATCACTGTGTTATCTGTGGTGTTACATAGGACTGCAGGTGTTTGATGAGAGTGAATCCTGCTCTGGTGAATTCTGCCCTTCTCTATATATCATTGTACGTTTCAGGATTCTGTTTTTTCACGACTCTTACATGTTTCTTCTTGTTTCCTTCCTGCAGCTTTTGTAAAGCACATCATGGCCAGCTGAGCAGGTACTACCACCCCCATTAGTATTGTGACCTGTCCTGGTGACTGTAATAGGCCTCCTCCTAATGCAGCATCTTGTTAGAAAACCTGCACTTGGTGATTGTTTATTTGTTACTTTGTTGCAGAAATGTCCGAGTGTCTCCTTGGAACCTTGAGAAGTGAATCCTCTTTCTCCAGGCTGTAATCTCCCTCATCTCATTGGTCTTGGTAGAGAAGACCCCATTATCCACATCCCCAAGGAAGAAAAGTGATGAAATCCCATGAAAAAATACATCATTATGTCATGTCTTATTTAATCCTGCAGATCGGGGTCTTGTCCCCCAAATAAAAGAATTCCTAGTGAACATGAATGAAGTCTGTGAGTGACTGGGTCGTTTCTTGTTGTATTATCTATTCCTCGGAAAACTGAATCATGATCACACAAGTTGTCACACAACTTTCCCAGAATTCTACTTCCAGCTATGGCTCTTGCTGCCTGTAGATGTCGCTGCACATGGCTGAGGTTGTGGCGGTTGAGGTTTGCATTGTTGGACATTGCTCTTTCATAGGATTTGACCCAGAAAAAAAAGCAAAACCTTTAAAATAACAAGGGAGGAAGGGACGAGTCTTGTCTGCCCTTTAATTTCCACTTTCCTTTCGAGTTCTGCCAGGTGGATGTAGTCATCCTGGGATTAGATTACGATCCTGGGATTCGTCATCAGTAACCTCAGAAGGGTGAGGAGCATTTCACTTCCACCTTTACATATAAAATATAATGAGGAATAAGAGGTGGGATCAGGATTAGCAGAGAGCACTGTGAGCATCCAGTTCCACCTTTAGATCAGGCAGGGCTGTAGCCATAGGAGGTGCAGCGGCTGCAGTCACCCCATGCCTGGCTGCTTATGGAGGTCCAAAGGCCCCTCTTCTAAACAGGACACCGCTATTAAAAAATGGCGCATTTTCGTTATGGGCCCTGCTACAGATTTTGCATTGGGGCTCCAGGAGCCTTAAGTTTTGCCTCTGCTCTGGGTTCTTCACCATAGAATTCTCCATTGAGAAAAGCGTGATCTTCTCCAAAACGACTTAACTTCGCCTTCAGAAGATCCTTTCACCACTGTCGCCTTCCTGCTGGTTGTTTCCATGTTATCTGGTCTGGAGTTGAAGTCACATGATGCCTTATAACACGAGGATCTGATTGGACTGCAATGGTGGCAACAAGATCCGTGCAGAAAACTACTGAGTTGAGGGCTCATGCTCACAACTGTGGTCCGCAAATTGTGTATCCATAAAACACGGATACCGCCCCGAACAGAACAGTCCGCAATGTGCACAATAATAGGATATGTTCCATGTATCTGACATGAAGTTCTCAGTGATATAGAATCATTGGCGTAGCTATAGGGGGTGCAGAGGTAGCAGTCGCTACCGGGCCCAGGAGCCTGAGGGGGCCCAAAGACCCTTGTGCCACATAAGAAGACACACAAAGCACTGAGGGAAGAGGGGCCCAAGCTGAACTCTTGCACCAGGGCCCATGAGCCATTAGCTACGCCACTGTATAGAATTATTTGTGCCGTCATAAAGTTCTTAAATTTTACCACAATAAACAGCCCAAATATTACAGTACAGTACCTCGGCATGGATAGTACCGCTATACAATACCCACATAGTAACCCAGTACAATGCCACTATTTAATGATGAAATAAAACCGCCATGCAGTGCCAAAATAATTTCTACAATGACATCTTATAAAGTGCAAGCAATACTAACTTGTCCACAAAGAGCTGAAATATTACTGCCATAGAGTGAAACTATTACTGCCATACTGTCCAAATAATACAGAAGGAAGGAAACAATGGAAGACAGGGTTTATTCAAACACAATATTACCTTTTTTTGATAATTTTGGTAAAATATTGGCAAAAAGTAACTTATCAACCCTGTGAATAAAGTGCCATACCCTGACAGATCCGCAGCAGCGACAATTCTACAGAAGATTCTTCCGCTGGAATTCATGGTAAAGTGACATGAGCGTCACCAGAAGCCATGAGTAATGTAGCAGAGGGGAAGATGCTGCAGCCGGGAAATGAGACGTCACAGAGACGTATGTGAGGAATAATGGCGCCCACAGAAGCCGGGACAGATACCAGCCCGGAACAATCATATCGGAAGTGCGAATCTATCATACAGCGCAGGCGGCAATGAGCCCCAGAGGAGATGTGACTGTCAGGACGAAAGGAATCAAACCTGACTAATCCCAACCGGCGGCAGAGAACCAACCGCTAAACTGCCGAGAAACAGGGATCATAAAAGTTCTAGAAACTCCATGAACATTATCATTTGTTCCTTGGAAATGATCTATCTATCTATCTATCTATCTATCTATCTATCTCATATCTATCTATCTATCTATCTATCTATCAAATCAGCTTTATTGACAGGACTAAAAATAGTTTAGCATTGCCAAATAAGTGAGAAATAATCGATTAGGGTTGGGGGATGGGGACACGTCCAGGGTGGGGATATAGGAGTCCATGGTACATCAGGCTTCTCTCAGTCCATGGCAGGCAGTAATATATTGTGCTGCTATGGCCGCTGTGTTCTCCTCCTCCCCCAGCAGTATGGAGAGTCTCTCTTCCTCCTCTATGGAAATGAAGTCTGGGCAGAGATCAGTCAGTCTCCTGAAGTGAGAGTCCCTCACTGCTGAGTATTTGGGGCACCGCAGCAGGAAATGAACCTCACCTTCCATGGCCTCCTGGTCACACTGCTGGCACACCCTGCTCTCCCTGGGCTGGTACCTCTGTCGGTGACGCCCGGATTCGATGAGCAGGCTGTGGGCACTCAGTCTGTAGCAGCTCAGGATCTGTCAGTCTCTGGGGTTGGAGAGTTTCTCCAGATATGGGGCAGTTTGTACTGTCTCTGCGGGCTCCGGTATACTGTCAGCTTCTGTGATGTCCGTATGTCGTTCCTCCAGACGCTGATATACTCCTCTTTACTCTTGTGTATTGTCCTCTGGATTTCCCCCTTTGCCCGTCTGTACTGGTCGGTGGATTGGGCAGGCCGGGTTTGGGTGACTTGTTGCTGTGTCTTTCTGGGGCTTCTTGGTGTAGCAGGGCTCTGTGATGGTAGGAGCTGGGACTGCTGCTAGGCAGGTGGGCTCTGAATGATAGCGCCCTCTTCTGGACAGCAGGGTATAGCGGGGATCTGCCCAGTTCTGCCCGACAGGTGCTGTTTGAGGTCCTCCTGTGGACCTGAAGAAGGTGTTTGCAGAGTTCTAGGTGGAATAGTTCTGTAGGCCCAGAGTCCCACTATGTCCAGTCTGGGTGTGTGTCTGGGCCCCGGACTTCGCTGCCATACAGGAGGATTGGGGCGATGATGGTGTCAAGGATTTTGAGCCAGACGGTCACTGGTGCCTTCAGGTGATACAGACGCCTTCTGATGGCATAGAAGGTTCTGCTCGCCTTGTCTTTCAGTGTTTCTATGGCTTTCTTAAAGCTCCCTGATTGGCTGATTTCTAGGCCCAGGTAGGTGTCGCTGTCAGGTTCTGAAGGTGGACGGGAGGTCGCCCGGCTGGTTTACGGTTTCTTTTCTGGATCACCATGATTGATGGGCAGTGCCCGCGTGTTACTGAACTTCTCCAGGATTCTCAGGTGATCTCAGAGACCTTTCTCAGTAGGTGATAGTAGCAGAAGGTCATCTGCATAAAGGAGATCTATCTATCTATCTATCTATCTATCTATCTATCTATCTATCTATCTATCTATCTATCTATCTATCTCATTATCTATCTATCTATCTATCTATCTATCTATCTAATATCTATCTATCTAATATCTATCTCCTATTTATCTATCTATCTATCTATCTATCTATCTATCTCCTATCGATCTATCTATCTATCTATCTATCTATCTCCTATCTATCTATCTATCTATCCAGGGGTCGAGTCGAGGGGGAACGCGTGGGAACGGCGTTCCTGCACTTTTTTCATGGCAGGAACGCCGTTCCCTTTCTTTCAGGGCGAAAGGACCAGGAAGCGCTTTCCCCCCTCTGTACTTCATCACATGCGGCAGTGAATACTTCAGGCCGGGCGGACGAGAGCAGCGTGACTTGCTGATGTCACGTGCCTGCCCGGCCTGCTTTATGAATGAACCATAACAGTGCGTCATCCACAGATCCCCCCCATAACAGTGCGTCATCCACAGATCCCCCCATAACAGTGCGTCATCCACAGATACCCCCCATAACAGTGACATCCATTTCCACCTCGGCTTATACTCGAGTCACTACTTTTCCCAGTTTTTTGGGGGGTAAAATTAGGGGGGTCGGCTTATACTTGAGTATATACGGGGTTTCGGTTTTTTTTTCATATTTTATGGGCTGAATGGAGAGGCACTGACTGGGGGCTGGTGGATGGGGCACTGGTGGATGGGGCACTGGGCGCTAGTGAATGGGGCCCTGGGGGCTGGTAAGAGGCTCTGGGGGCTGATGAGATCTGCTGGGGGCTGATGAGATCTGCTGGGGGCTGATAAGAGGCACTAGGGGCAGATTAGAGGCACTGGGGGCTGATTAGGGGCAGATTAGAGGCACTGGGGGCTGATTAGAGGCACTGGGGCTGATGAGATCTGCTGGGGGATGATATAGAGGCACTGGGGGCTGATGGAGAGGCATGGGGCTATTATGCTATGAGGCTACTGGGGGCTGCTATGAGGCATGGGGCTATTATCTGAGGTCTGATTGGGGGTCATTCATATTGGGGTCTGATCTGAGGTCTTATTGGGGTCTTATTAACATTGGGGATCTTATTGGGGCTGTTAGCTGAGGTCTGATTAACATTGGGGGTCTGATTGGTGGTCTGACCTGAGGTGTAATGAAAAATATTTTTTTCTTATTGTCCCCCTCTAAAACCTAGGTGCGTCTTATGGGCCGGTGTGTCTAATAGGGCAAAAAATGCAGTAGTTGCTCCAGCCGACCTCCCCTGCCCTTTGCGAACGCCGCGCGCTGTGACATCATGCGGAGGCACTTGGGTGAGTTCCCACACTTTTTTTCCCAGGACTTGACCCCTGTATCTATCTATCTGTCTATCTATCTATCTATCTATCTATCTATCTATCTATCTCATTATCTATCTATCTGTCTATCTATCTATCTATCTATCTATCTATCTCCTATCTATCTATTATCTATCTATCTCTAATATCTATCTATCTATCTCAAAACTATCTATCTAATATCTATCTATCTCATTATCTATATATCTATCTATCTATCTATCTCATTATCTATCTATCTATCTATCTATCTATCTATCTATCTATCTCATTATCTATCTATCTATCTATCTCATTATCTATCTATCTATCTATCTATCTATCTATCTATCTATCTATCTATCTCATTATCTTTATATCTATCTATCTAATATCTATCTATCTCATTATCTTTATATCTATCTATCTATCTATCTATCTATCTATTTATCATCTATCTATCTATAGATCCTTTATGTTGTGGTAGTTATTAAAGGGAATTATTAATTTTATGTATAGAAGGTTTAATCTCCATATAAATAAAAGCTTCCAGAATCAGAATCTGGATCTTTCTAATAGATTTTATATTTTGATTTCTTCGACATTTAAAACATGTCTGCTTATTGTCAGTGAATGAGACAGAGACAGTGACCCTGCTGCCTCTATACCGCCATGACCGGCCTCACCCTCTCCTACTGTGTCCGTCTCCCATACCATGTAGATTGTAAGCCTCCAACCAGTGACCCCGCTGCCTCTATACCGCCATGACCGGCCTCACCCTCTCCTACTGTGTCCTCGTCCCATACTATGTAGATTGTAAGCCTCCAACCAGTGACCCCGCTGTCTCTATACCGCCATGACCGGCCTCACCCTCGCCTACTGTGTCCGTCTCCCATACCATGTAGATAGTAAGCCTCCAACCAGTGACCCCGCTGCCTCTATACCGCCATGACCGGCCTCACCCTCTCCTACTGTGTCCGTCTCCCATACCATGTAGATAGTAAGCCTCCAACCAGTGACCCCGCTGCCCCTATACCGCCATGACCGGCCTCACCCTCACCTACTGTGTCCTCCTCCCATACTATGTAGATTGTAAGCCTCCAACCAGTGACCCCGCTGCCTCTATACCGCCATGACCGGCCTCACCCTCTCCTACTGTGTCCTCGTCCCATACTATGTAGATTGTAAGCCTCCAACCAGTGACCCTGCTGCCTCTATACCGCCATGACCAGCCTCACCCTCTCCTACTGTGTCCGTCTCCCATACTATGTAGATAGTAAGCCTCCAACCAGTGACCCCGCTGCCTCTATACCGCCATGACCGGCCTCACCCTCTCCTACTGTGTCTGTCTCCCATACCATGTAGATAGTAAGCCTCCAACCAGTGACCCCGCTGCCCCTATACCGCCATGACCAGCCTCACCCTCAGCTACTGTGTCCTCTCCCATACTATGTAGATAGTAAGCCTCCAACCAGTGACCCCGCTGCCTCTATACCGCCATGACCAGCCTCACCCTCACCTACTGTGTCCTCGTCCCATACTATGTAGATTGTAAGCCTCCAACCAGTGACCCCGCTGCCCCTATACCGCCATGACCAGCCTCACCCTCTCCTACTGTGTCCTCGTCCCATACTATGTAGATAGTAAGCCTCCAACCAGTGACCCTGCTGCCCCTATACCGCCATGACCGGCCTCACCCTCTCCTACTGTGTCCTCGTCCCATACTATGTAGATAGTAAGCCTCCAACCAGTGACCCTGCTGCCCCTATATCGCCATGACCGGCCCCACCCTCACCTACTGTGTCCTCGTCCCATACTATGTAGATTGTAAGCCTCCAACCAGTGACCCCGCTGCCTCTATACCGCCATGACCGGCCTCACCCTCTCCTACTGTGTCCGTCTCCAATACCCAGTGGTGTATCTTGGTTTTGTGCTGCCCTAGGCGAGACTAAACTCGGGCACCCCCTAATATAAATTTGACCCGCCCCTTCCTGTCAAGGCCAAACCCCTTTCTCTGTAAACCCCACCCTTCCTTTTAGGCTCCATCCTTTCCTGTATTTAAAAGTGAATAACGACAGCCACACCTCACACCCCTCCCTTGATCCCACTAAGTGTCATCCACAGATCCCCTCCCTTAAGTGTCATCCACAGATCCCCCCCTTAAGTGTCATCCACAGACAGATCCACCCCTATAGTGCCATCCACAGACAGATCCACCTCTTAAGTGCCATCCACAGACAGATCCACCCTCTAAGTGCCATCCACAGACTGATCCACCTCCTTAGTGCCATCCACAGATCCTCTCCTAAGTGCCATCCACAGATCTCCCCTCAGTGTCATCCACAGATTCCCCTCTTAGTGTCATCCACATATCTCTCTCAGTGTCATCCACAGATTCTCCCCTCAGTGTCATCCACAGATTCCCCTCAGTGTCATCCACAGATTCCCTCTCAGTGTCATCCACAGATCCTCTCCTCAGTGTCATCCACAGATTCCCCTCTCTAGTGTCATCCACATATCCCCCTTAGTGTCATCCACAGATTCCCTCAGTGCCATCCACAGATTCCCTCAGTGTCATCCACAGATTCCCTCCCCTCAGTGTCATCCACAGATTCCCCCTCAGTGTCATCCACAGATTCCCCCTCAGTGTCATCCACAGATTCCCCCTCAGTGTCATCCACAGATTCCCCCATCTCAGTGTCATCCACAGATTCCCCCTCAGTGTCATCCACAGATTCCCCCTCAGTGTCATCCATAGATTCTCCCTCAGTGTCATCCACAGATTCCCCCTCTTTAGTGTCATCCACATATCCCCTCCTTAGTGTCATCCACAGATTCCTCCCCTCAGTGTCATCCATAGATTCCCTCAGTGTCATCCACAGATTCCCTCCTCAGTGTCAGTCCACAGATTCTCCTCAGTGTCATCCACAGATCCTCCTCAGTGTCATCCACAGATTCCCCCAGTGTCATCGACAGATCCCCACCAGTGTCATCCACAGATTCTTCCCCCATCAGTGTCATCCACAGATTCCCCTCAGTGTCATCCACAGATTCCCCTCTTTAGTGTCATCCACATATTCCCCCTTAGTGTCATCCACAGATTCCCCCCTCAGTGTCATCCACTAGATTCCACGCACTACCAATGTCTCTGCCCGTGCGCCTGACTGTGAGTCTTCCGGCGTCTTCTCTCATGCATAGTGGAGTGAATAAATTAACTAGCAACGGCGCTGGGCGAGGAGCAGCGCGCCAGGCGCAGCCCCAGCAGCGCAGCCCGACACAAACATCTATCACTGAGGCAAACAAGGCATCTTGCCGCCCCATTGGAAGTGCCGCCCTAGGCAAATGCCTTGTTTGCCTCGTGATAGATACGCCACTGCCCATACCATGTAGATTGTAAGCCTCGGGGCCGGGCCCTCTCTCCTTCTGTAACCCGTCTCGTTCCTGCTTAGTGCACTTGTCTGTATTATGTATGTGCACCGCTTATCATATGTACAGCGCCAGGGAAGGAATGGCGCTCTAATAATAGATAACAATTCTTATTTATATTCTGTACACAGCACCCGGGTCCATTCACACATCCGCAAAATGGGTCCGGATCCGTTCTGCAATTTTGCGGACTGGGTGTGGACCCATTCATTTTCAGCGGGACTGCAAAAGATGTCCGCAGACACAGACAAGAAAAGGCATTTCTATTATAGTGCCTGCCAGTTGCAGACGTGTGAATGGAGCCTTAGTCCTGCTCTCGGCTGAGGGTTTGTTACAGTTGTATCCGGTCTAGACCATGCTCTGGGAGCTGTACACATCAGCAGCACTTTGTTACACTGTATCAGTCTGGAGTGCAGGATGTTTAGATCACAGAGCATTGTCCAGACTGATACATTGTATCCACTTCTCAGCTGAGAGCAGCGCTAGCTGTGTAGAGGGTTACTGCCTCTGAATGGAAACTCGAGTGTCTTCATTCACTGACAGTAAACAAATATGACTACCCGAAACAGAAAATCTGTTAGAATAATTTAGAACTTTTTGTTTATGTGGTGACTATTATTATCCTAAAATGGAACATCCCCTTTAAGTTTAGAGGGGCGCTCAGTGGTGATGTGGATGTTGGAGAACATGTTTTTTTGTATGAATAAATGGAGAAACAATGAGCGGAAGGGAGACAGAGAAGATGTGAGGGCTGAAGACCCGGGAAGACCCTACTGGTATGGTCACCAGAGGTAGCATCAAACCGTGAGGGCGGATATCAGTGTATAACAGCACCCATCATCCATCCCTCTGTGTGTAGTAATTGAACTCAGCAGGAAGAATGGGCCTGGTGGCTTCCCGTCCTATGTATTACTCCCCCCAACATTCCTGTGGACGAGGCAGAACTACAAAGAATGGACCTTCATCTTGAAGCAATTAATGTCCCATTTATGCTGCTGGCAGCCATGAGGCTATTTTCACTCTCGGTTTGTGGGCGCAGGGCGGGGACACTGTCATTACATACAATAACAAAGGTTAGTGTACTTCTTGTGGGGGCTATTTTTGAGACCTACACCACCCCCATCCTCCACCCGACCACCACCACCACCCTTGTCAATTCAAAGCAATACATAGTATGCACATTCCAGCCAAACCACAGGGAGAAATAGACGGCTTCAATGGAGACATTGTGCAGCTCTTGGTGTCCCCAATGTGCGCCAGCTTGCGACTTTGACCACAAAATCGAGGGCTGCAGCTCGCACACAGAGACATCATTTCTGGTCCAAGGAAGGAGCAGTCTCACCACGTCCTGTGAGCAGAGGATCTGTGACATTAATGGTGCTGTAATTAGCCCAGATCCAGTTTATAGTACACACTGTGACCATCCTCCCTCACAAAGAAACCCCAATATTTTATTTTTACAAGATGTTTTTGGAGTTACTTCATAAGGGGAAGATGCCAGGGATTAATCAATTAAGCAGGGGGGAGATGAATGCCCATATTGAGGAGACGTTTTTAAGACTTGAGTTGTTTACTCTACATGATGGTGTTAGTCAACAGATCTCCACACCTCAAGGTTCATTTCTTCTTGAGGAGGACGTCTTGTAAGGCAGAGCGACACCAGGAGGATTTGTAAGGACAATGTTTTTGCAAGAAAGTGATCGGATGGGAGCGGTGCACATCACAATGTATAGACATTTCCAAATCCAAAGTATATGGCGGGTGCAACCAAACCTACAGTAATATTCGAGGTGGCAGGTGTCCCATGGGCCCACGAAGAGCTTCACGTTCCCCTGCCAGTCTTCAGTAAACATTTCACCCCGTTTCTTTATCTTTTATAATAAGTAGCAATCAAGGATGTACGTACTATGGAGGTAGACCATACGCACCCTTTAGGAGAGAAGGCCCAACCCTGATTGGTCGCGTCCTCACTGTTCATGGGAGGTAAGTATCTCCAGGAGAAACGGCATAGCTAAGAAGAAAACTGGAAAACTGGTCATGGAAAGGGCATGGACTAACCAACACCAGTCCATACAATAACGGGGGGCAATTTTAGTCTTTTCTATAGGGCAGTTTTATTTGGACCATAAATCAGATTTGAAGAAAGGTCTCTTAGTTCATGGGAACTGAAACTCGCGATCCCAAAAAGCATCAAACTTGAAATCCGCCAAAGATGCTCAAGAGAGATCCAATGAGCCCCATTTTCCCAACTCCTGTTCGACTAATCCCCCGGAGAATGTATCTGACGAGCTGATCCAACAGAAGAAGGTCACTTTCCCCCTGTAGACTGAACGTCTTTCTCCCCAGCTTCTACAACTCTCCTGCTGTAAGAACTGGACCGTTCCAACACTAGATCTTAAATATAGCAAACAAATCCTTCTCAGCGTTCCTATGCCCTGGATCCCTATATCATCTGCCTTCCTTAGTCCTGGATCTCTTCTTCCCTAGCTCTCCTAGGTCCTTCAACCGATCTTCATCATCTCTCTTAGATGCATGCCTTTTCCTTCTCCAGCTTTATGGTGGATTCTTTATTGCCCTGGGTCCAGTCTTACCAAGCTCCTATGTGTATCACATAAGCCTTTCTCAACTCTTCTTTGTCTTGGATCTTCCCCAGCTTTCCTAGGTCCTGGATTCCTCTATCCCAGTGATGGGCAACGTGCGGCTCTCCAGCTGTTGCTAAACTACAACTCCCACCATGCCCTGCAGTAGGCTGATAGCTATAGACAGGCTTTGCATGCTGGGAGTTGTAGTTCTGCAACAGCTGGAGAGCCGCACGTTGCCCATCACTGCTCTATCCCATGCTCTCCAGCGTCCTGGATTCCTCTTTTCTCAGCTATCCTAGGTCTTGAATGCCTTCTTCATCAGATCTTTTAGGTCATAGTAACATAGTAACATAGTATATAAGACTGAAAAAATACATTTCTCCATCCAGTTCGGCCTGTTTCCTGTTAGCTGATCCAGAGGAAGGCAAAAAACCCCTGTGAGGCAGAAGCCAATTTTCCTCACTTAAGGGGAAAAAAATTCCTTCCCGACTCCAATCAGGCATCAGAATAACTCCCTGGATCAACGACCCATCTCTAGTAGCTGTAGCCTGAAATATTATTACACTCCAGAAATACATCCAGGCCCCTCCTGAATTCCTTTATTGTACTCACCATCACCACCTCCTCAGGCAGAGAGTCCATAGTCGCACTGCTCTTACAGTAAAGAGTCCATAGTCTCACTGCTCCTACAGTAAATAGTCCATAGTCTCACTGCTCTTACAGTAAAGAGTCCATAGTCTCACTGCTCTTACAGTAAAGAGCGCATAGTCTCACTGCTTTTACAGTAAGGAGTCCATAGTCTCACTGCTCTTACAGTAAAGAGTCCATAGTCTCACTGCTCTTACAGTATAGAGTCCATAGTCTCACTGCTCTTACAGTAAAGAGTCCATAGTCTCACTGCTCTTACAGTAAAGAGTCCATAGTCTCACTGCTCTTACAGTACAGAGTCCATAGTCTCACTGCTCTTACAGTATAGAGTCCATAGTCTCACTGCTCTTACCATAAAGAGTCCATAGTCTCACTACTCTTACCGTAAAGAGTCCAGAGTCTCACTGCTCTTACAGTAAAGAGTCCATAGTCTCACTGCTCTTACAGTAAAGAGTCCATAGTCTCACTGCTCTTACAGTATAGAGTCCATAGTCTCACTGCTCTTACAGTAAAGAGTCCATAGTCTCACTGCTCTTACCGTAAAGAGTCCAGAGTCTCACTGCTCTTACAGTAAAGAGTCCATAGTCTCACTGCTCTTACAGTACAGAGTCCATAGTCTCACTGCTCTTACAGTATAGAGTCCATAGTCTCACTGCTCTTACCATAAAGAGTCCATAGTCTCACTACTCTTACCGTAAAGAGTCCAGAGTCTCACTGCTCTTACAGTAAAGAGTCCATAGTCTCACTGCTCTTACAGTAAAGAGTCCATAGTCTCACTGCTCTTACAGTATAGAGTCCATAGTCTCACTGCTCTTACAGTAAAGAGTCCATAGTCTCACTGCTCTTACCGTAAAGAGTCCAGAGTCTCACTGCTCTTACAGTAAAGAGTCCATAGTCTCACTGCTCTTACAGTAAAGAGTCCATAGTCTCACTGCTCTTACAGTATAGAGTCCATAGTCTCACTGCTCTTACAGTAAAGAGTCCATAGTCTCACTGATCTTACCGTAAAGAGTCCATAGTCTTACTGCTCTTACAGTAAAGAGTCCATAGTCTCTCTGCTATTACAGTATAGAGTCCATAGTCTCACTGCTCTTACAGTAAAGAGCCCATAGTCTCACTGCTCTTACAGTATAGAGTCCATAGTCTCACTGCTATTACAGTATAGAGTCCATAGTCTCACTGCTCTTACAGTAAAGAGCCCATAGTCTCACTGCTCTTACAGTATAGAGTCCATAGTCTCACTGCTCTTACAGTAAAGAGTCCATAGTCTCACTGCTCTTACAGTAAAGAGTCCATAGTCTCACTGCTCTTACAGTATAGAGTCCAGAGTCTCACTGCTCTTACAGTAAAGAGTCCATAGTCTCACTGCTATAACAGTATAGAGTCCATAGACTCACTGCTCTTACAGTATAGAGTCCATAGTCTCCCTGCTCTTACAGTAAAGAGTCCATAGTCTCACTGCTCTTACAGTAAAAAGTCCATAGTCTCACTGGTCTTCCAGTAAAGAGTCCATAGTCTCACTGCTCTTACAGTATAGAGTCCATAGTCTCACTGCTCTTACAGTATAGAGTCCATAGTCTCACTGCTCTTACAGTAAAGAGTCCATAGTCTCACTGCTCTTACAGTATAGAGTCCATAGTCTCACTGCTCTTACAGTATGGAGTCCATAGTCTCACTGCTATAACAGTATAGAGTCCATAGTCTCACTGCTCTTACAGTAAAGAGTCCATAGTGTCACTGCTCTTACAGTAAAGAGTCCATAGTCTCACTGCTCTTACAGTATAGAGTCCATAGTCTCACTGCTCTTCCAGTAAAGAGTCCATAGTCTCACTACTCTTACAGTAAAGAGTCCATAGTCTCACTGATCTTACAGTAAAGAGTCCATAGTCTCACTGCTCTTACAGTAAAGAGTCTATAGTCTCACTGCTCTTAGAGTGAAGAATCCTTTTCTATGTTTGTGTACAAACCTTCTTTCCTCCAGACGCAGAGGATGTCCCCTCGTCACAGTCACAGTCCTGGGGATAAATAGATGATGGGAGTGATCTCTGTACTGACCCCTGATATATTTATACATAGTTATTAGATCTCCCCTCAGTCGTCTTTTTTCTAAAGTGAATAACCCTAATTTTGATAACCTTTCAGGGTACTGTAGTTGCCCCATTCCAGTTATTACTTTAGTTGCCCTCCTCTGAACCCTCTCTAGCTCTGCTATGTCTGCCTTGTTCACAGGAGCCCAGAACTGTACACTGTACTCCATGTGTGCTTTCCTATTCCCCAGCACTCCTAGGTCCTTTACCCCTCTTTCATTAGTTCTCATATACTTCATCCTGGATCACTCATTCTTCTAAAGTCTTATTCAATGGGTCGTTCCTTCCTCAAGTCTCCTAGATCCTGGATCTCTCCTTCCCTGGCCCTTCTGGGCTCTGTATTCCTAGTTCCCAAACCCCCTAGGTCCATATTCTTCCCTTTCAAGCTCTGGATCTCTCCTTCTTCAGCTCTCCTAAGTCCAGGGTCCCTCCTTTCCAAGCACTCTTAAGTCTCAGTTCCTTCTATCCCCATTCCCAACTCTCATAAGTTCAAGATTCTTCCTTCCACAGCTCTGGGTCCTTGTTCCCTCCTTCCACAGCTCTCCTCGATCCCAGATCCCTCCTTCGCCAACTGCTAGATCTTTTGTTCCTCAGCTCTTCTTCTCATCAATTCATTGTCTTGGATAGTTTCCTCCTTCCCTAGTACTCCTAGGTCCTGTAGCCCTTCCTCACTGCTGTCGTAGGTCCCTGTCCACTACTTTTCTGGCTCTGCTAGGTCCGTGATCCATCCTTTTCCAGATCTCCTGGTTTCCTGATTTCTATAGTCACAGCTTTTAAGCTCTGGATCCCTATCACCCAAGCGTTCCTATTTCCTGAACCACTCCCTTCTTGACTTCTCTAGGTCCATATATCCCTTGTTTCTTAACTCTCCTAAGTCCTTGATCCCTGCTTCTTCAGTTCTAGGTCCTGGATCCCCTCTTCTCTAGCTTTATAGGGTTGGTTCATCTTTCCCCCAAATTGTCTAGGTCCTGGATCCCCACTTCCCAATATTCCGTATATCCTGGATTCTTCCATCCCCAGCTCTCCTAGGTCCTGAATCTTTCCAGCTCTCATAGGTTATCAATCCCTTCTTTCCTTGCTCTCCCGTATCCTGGATCCCCCACGAATTCCTCATTCCCCAGCTCTCCTCTGTCCTGGATACCAGTTCCTCACATTCCCTATACATGGATCCCTTCATCCCCAGGTATCCTGTGTCCTGGATACTTCCAGTTCCTGCTCCTATAGGTAAAGGTTGTCTTCTTCCCTAGCTCTTCTGTGTCCTGAATCCATCCTTCATGAACATCTCTTTCCCAGCTTTCCTAGTCCCTGGATCTCTGCTTCCTGGATCCTCCAAGTTCTTGGATTCCTGCTTCCTCAGCTCTTACATGAACCAATCAAGTGTCCCCGGTCTCAATCTCCTCGGCTCCGGTATCTTCTGGAGATCGCTCATTTCCACAGCCATTCTTCACCACTTCTTCTCATCTCTGCAACTCGCAGTAGATTCAGTCTCCAATTCTTCCCAGTGCTACATCCCTGCATTGTGCTCCTCCGTATGTCTGACCACTTCAGCTCTAACCCTTCATTAATGGAAAAAGTGCGTGACAGTATGAACGGTATAGGAGTACAGTAGTGTGTGTGACAGTATGAACGGTATATGAGTACAGTATGTGTGACATGTATGAACGGTATATGAGTACAGTATGTATGTAAAGGTATGAACGGTATATGAGTACAGTATGTATGAACGGTATATGAGAACAGTATGTGTGTGACAGTATGAACGGTATATGAGTACAGTATGTGTGACAATATGAACGGTATAGGAGTACAGTATGTGTGTGTGACAGTATGAACGGTATATGAGTACAGTATGTGTGTGTGACAGTATGAACAGTATATGAGTACAGTATGTGTGTGAAGGTATGAATGGTATATGAGTACAGTATGTGTTTGAAAGTATGAACGGTATATGAGTACAGTATGTGTGTGTGAATGTATGAACGGTATATGAGTACAGTATGTGTGTGAAAGTATGAACAGTATATGAGTATGTATGCAAATGTATGAACGGTATGTAAGTACAGTATGTGTGTGTGAATGTATGAATGGTATATGAGTACAGTATGTGTGTGAATGTATGAACGGTATATGAGTACAGTATGTGTGTAAATGTATGAACGGTATATGAGTACAGTATGTATGTAAAGGTATGAACGGTATATGAGTACAGTATGTGTGTGAAAGGTATGAACGGTATATGAGTACTGTATATGTGTGTGAAGGTATGAACGGTATATGAGTATGAGCAGTATGTGTGTGAATGTATGAACGGTATATGAGTACAGTATGTGTGTGAATGTATGAACGGTATATGAGTACAGTGCGTGTAAATGTATAAACGGTATATGAGTACAGTATGTGTGTAAAGGTATGAACGGTATATGAGTACAGTATGTGTGTGAATGTATGAACGGTATATGAGTACAGTATGTGTGTAAATGTATAAACGGTATATGAGTACAGTATGTGTGTGAATGTATGAACGGTATATGAGTACAGTATGTGTGTGAATGTATGAACAGTATATGAGTACAGTATGTGTGTAAAGGCATGAACGGTATATGAGTACAGTATGTGTGTGAATGTATGAACGGTATATGAGAACAGTATGTGTGTAAATGTATGAACGGTATATGAGTACAGTATGTGTGTAAATGTATGAACGGTATATGAGTACAGTATGTGTGTGAATGTATGAACGGTATATGAGTACAGTATGTGTGAGGGCCCCTTTTCCCTCTCACTCCACTTTTCCGACAGGTCGAGAACAGGGGACATGGTCATGGT
The DNA here is from genome assembly GCA_033119425.1 of Bufotes viridis. NCBI lineage: Eukaryota > Metazoa > Chordata > Amphibia > Anura > Bufonidae > Bufotes > Bufotes viridis. Next base: position 394,107,645 of record CM065593.1, read on the forward strand.
CACCGTCATCGTTCTCTACACCAGTTTTTAGCATAGAAAATGGGGGACATCTACGCCAGCAAGGGAGCAGGTGTAGGCTTAAGTATGTAACGGCCTATGCACTAGGTGTGTGTATATGTGGGTGTACTATATGTGTATACTATGTGTGTATATGTGGGTGTACTATATGTGTATATGTGTGCGTGTATATGGGTCGGTGTACTATGTGTGTGTGTGTGTATGTGGATGTACTGTGAGTGTATACAGTATGTGGGTGTACTATGTGTGTATATGGGTGGGTGTACTATGTACTATGTGTGTGTATATGTGGGTGTACTGTGAGTGTATAGGGTATGTAGGTGTACTATGTGTGTATATGTGGGTGTACTGTGAGTGTATACGGTATGTAGGTGTACTATGTTGTATATGTGGGTACACTATGTGGGAGTACTATGGATGTATATGTAGGTGTACTATGTGTGTATATGTGGGTACACTATGTGGGAGTACTATGGGATGTATATGTAGGTGTACTATGTGTGTAGTATGTGTGTATATATGTAGGTGTACTATGTGTGTATATGTGTGTATATGTGTGTATATATGTCGGTGCACTATGTGTATATATGTGTGTATATATGTGGTCCTACTATACTGTACGTGTGCTTCTTTTTGCTTTGCGTTCTATTTGTTACAGATGTAGCAGAGTTGGTGAGCTCTCACATCCAGTTATGGTTTCTGACTCTGCTTCCTCTGTATCTCCTTCTCCCCTGAAGTTTGCAGTAAATATCTCAGAATTCTTCCTCTCGATGATTGTATGTTTTTTTATTTCATTGGGTTTTACGCTATATATATATGTTTTCTTTTGCTTCTTCTTTAGCTATTATTAGAATCCGCTGCCCCCTCCTGCCGGGAAACAGACATTGCATTTTAACGGCATGAAGCCACAGGGTGCAGCTGGCGTCGGCTGCCGTCGATCTCATCTTTCTGGACTAGTTTGGTGGGGTTTGGAATGAACATTTTCTGCACATCAAGAAACCTGATGTTTAAATATAGCAGAGACGTCGGTTGTAAAACAACCTGCAGGCAGCCGGCAGGCGGGGTGGTCTGACTGCGCCGCACGACCACAGCGACAGCACAAATCACTGCGCACACACTAATTGAAGACTGATGAATCTCAGCCTATATATAGATGGACGGTACCCGAGCCCGGAGCCTACTGCTGCGGTGCAGAGCGTTGCTCCTGACAGAGACGATTTAAAGACATTGCGCATTCACAGTATCAGTAGAACAATAGCAGAAAATGATCATCTGCACGTGAAAAAGACGAAAAAGGTCTAATAAAGCAGCACAAACCGCTGCAATGACATTCCTGAGCCCAGGAAGTTGATCCTGGGGTCGGAGTCCAATGTTCTTATACGACCCAATAACCTAGACCCCCCTGAGGTTTAAATAAACCCGACTTAGGTCATCAAAGGGCGAACAGAAGCTACAGTCCAACCTTACATGAAGAAGAAGGTCTGGAGGCAGCCGACAGAAGAGAATATCAACTACTATTGTTATATGATATCTGCTGGGACTTCCTGCTGAGAAAGGGAGAAGGAAGAGCTGCAAAGTTCTGAAAACTTTGGCCACATATAAAAATGTTCTCTGGACATCGTATCTTTTACAAAATATGCGCAGGACACCTCTGAGGAGGAACAGGGTGGCATTATTATTTCAACCTGCTGGAGGCACATATTTATCAGGTAGTATTATATTGTATTTGCTGCGCTTCACTTTTCACCGGGATCACACACAGGCCTACCATGATCCAGCTTATGGGAACGGCCTGAATGGCCTAGAGGTGCTGCCACGACCTGCAGCTTCCCCGGACTTGTGTCCCACCGAGAGAACACCGAACTACGGTGCTCAGCTGAGCAGGACTGTACTAATATATATATATATATATAGGGGGAGAGCAAAAAACACTGACAAAAATACATTGGAAATGAAATACCAGGAAAAATAAAATAGTAACTATAAACACCGGACATCAAACATACATCGAAATTTGTCAAAAAAAACAGTAGTACAGTATTATAGTAGTTATATTCTTGTACATAGGAGCAGTATTATAGTAGTTATATTCTTGTACATAGGGGCAGTATTATAGTAGTTATATTCTTGTACATAGGAGCAGTATTATAGTAGTTATATTCTTGTACATAGGAGCAGTATTATAGTAGTTATATTCTTATACATAGGAGCAGTATTATAGTAGTTATATTCTTATACATAGGAGCAGTATTATAGTAGTTATATTCTTGTACATAGGAGAAGTATTATAGTAGTTATATTCTTGTACATAGGAGCAGTATTATAGTAGTTATATTCTTGTTCATAGGAGCAGTATTATAGTAGTTATATTCCTGTACATAGGAGCAGTATTATAGTAGTTATATTCTTGTACATAGGAGCAGTATTATAGTAGTTATATTCTTGTACATAGGAGCAGTATTATAGTAGTGATATTCTTGTACATAGGAGGCAGTATTATAGTAGTTATATTCTTGTACATAGGAGGCAGTATTATAGTAGTTATATTCTTGTACATAGGAGCAGTATAATAGTAGTTATATCCTTGTACATAGGAGCAGTATTATAGTAGTTATATTCTTGTACATAGGAGAAGTATTATAGTAGTTATATTCTTGTACATAGAAGACCGTACTATAGTAGTTATATTCTTGTACATAGGAGCAGTATTATAGTAGTTATATTCTTGTACATGGGAGGCAGTATTATAGTAGTTATATTCTTGTACATAGAAGCAGTATTACAATAGTTATATTCTTGTACATAGGAGGCAGTATTATAGTAGTTATATTCCTGTACATAGGAGCAGTATTATAGTAGTTATATTCCTGTATATAGGAGCAGTATTATAGTAGTTTTATCCTTGTACATAGGAGCAGTATTATAGTAGTTATATTCTTGTACATAGGAGCAGTATTATTGTAGTTATATTCCTGTACATAGGAGCAGTATTATAGTAGTTATATTCTTGTACATAGGAGCAGTATTATAGTAGTTATATTCTTGTACATAGGAGCAGTATTATAGTAGTTATATTCTTGTACATAGGAGCAGTATTTTAGTAGGTATATTCCTGTACATAGGAGCAGTATTATAGTAGTTATATTCTTGTACATAGGAGCAGTATTATAGTAGTTATATTCTTGTACATAGGAGCAGTATTATAGTAGTTATATTCTTGTACATAGGAGCAGTATTTTAGTAGGTATATTCCTGTACATAGGAGCAGTATTATAGTAGTTATATTCTTGTACATGAGCAGTATTATTATATTCTTGTACATAGGAGCAGTATTTTAGTAGTTATATTCTTGTACATAGGAGCAGTATTTTAGTAGTTATATTCTTGTACATAGGAGCAGTATTATAGTAGTTATATTCTTGTACATAGGAGCAGTATTATAGTAGTTATATTCTTGTACATAGGAGCAGTATTATAGTAGTTATATTCTTGTACATAGGAGCAGTATTATAGTAGTTATATTCTTGTACATAGGAGCAGTATTATAGTAGTTATATTCTTGTACATAGGAGGCAGTATTATAGTAGTTATATTCTTGTACATAGGAGCAGTATTATAGTAGTTATATTCTTGTACATAGGAGCAGTATTATAATAGTTATATTCTTGTACATAGGAGGCAGTATTATAGCAGTTATATTCTTTTATATAGGAGCAGTATTTTAGTAGTTATATTCTTGTACATAGGAGCAGTATTATAGTAGTTATATTCTTGTATATAGGAGCAGTATTATAGTAGTTATATTCTTGTACATAGGAGCAGTATTATAGTAGTTATATTATTGTACATAGGAGCAGTATTATAGTAGTTATAATCTTGTACATAGGAGCAGTATTATAGTAGTTATATTCTTGTACATAGGAGGCAGTATTATAGTAGTTATATTCTTGTATATAGGAGCAGTATTATATTAGTTATATAAAAACAGGCTTTACTAACCTGTCAATCAATGAATTAAGGTGCCCAAGGGGAGCTTTGTGGATCCATGGTGCCCGGCTGTTCGGTGCCCAGCTACGCCTTCTTCACCTCTGCAACGCCTCTCCCTCCGTCCCCCTTCTCCTGCTTTCAGATCCTGCACGTGCGCACAGGCTTTACTCCCGTGCCGACTGCTGGCATAGGCTTCTGTTTGCGAAGTGCGCATGCGTCGGCCTGATGCACACTTCACTCAAGCAGGATCTGAAAGCAGGAGGAGGGGGACAGAGGGAGAGTCAGTGCAGAGGTGAAGAAGGCGGTGCTGGGCACCGAACGGCCGGGCACCATGGATCCACAAACCTCCCCTTGGGCACCTTAATTAATTGATTGACAGGTTAGTAAAACCTGTTTTTTAGCACAATAAAGCCACAAATAAGGTTTATAAGGCCGCCTTAGGGATCCCATTATAACCATGGGCATATGTTTATCTCCTAGGGGTTATAGGTGGTGACAGAATCCCTTTAAGGTCCACGGTGCGTTGCTTTGTGTAATGTGTGTTGTATCTTTGCCTCCCTTCTCTCGCAGTGCTGGGTGATGTAAAATGATGAAAGGGTGGAATGTAGTACTTGATCACAGAGCATGTCACTATGTGAGTTATCCCAGCTGCTCCGCTCCAGTTTGTGGACCCCACCATTCCCCCTCCCCCACCCTCTTCCTCTGCCAGGCTCCCAGGCTTGTGGTCACGGAGTATTTACGGAAAGTAGGTGGAACAGAAGTTATGCAGAGATTGTGAATTTTTTGTGGCTTTTTTTATTCAAAGATTTGAATAAATTTTAGAGAACGAGAAGGGACATTTCCCCACAAACCACTAAATGGCTCCATTGGAAAGAAAATTAAACTGTTTGAATGCGGTAGATGAAAGGGCCGGCTGTACCCACTGGTTTACATGTGCTGTAATACAATCTCCTGTATTCACCAATGGATTTTTTTCTTTAGTCGATACAAATTCTCGCTTCTTAAAGGAAGAACTGTGTACGGAAAATGGTGTAGGAATGATGCTGATGTAACGGCACAATAACCCCAGTGGACGGGTCAGAGTAATAGGCCCCTTTCACACGGGCGTTATGTTTGACGCCCGGATAAGAGGCGGGTGCATTGCGGGAAAATGCACAATTTTTCCGCGCGAGTGCAAAGCGTTTTAATGCATTTTGCACGCACATTGGAAAAATCACCATGTTTGGTACCCAGACCCGATGCCGGACTTCATCACTGAAAATCCAGTTTGGGTGGAGTATTCTGTAGATTTTATTATTTTCCCTTCTAACATGGTTATAAGGGAAAATAATAGCATTCTCAATACGGAATGCTTTGTAAAATGTGGATTAAGGGGTTAAAAATAAAAAAAATTAACTCACCTTATCCACTTGATCGCGTAGTTGCCGATCTCTTCTCTCTTCAAGCATTAGCTGCCGGCTAAAGGAGCTGTGATGAGGTCACTGCGCTCATCACATGGTCCATCACCATGGTGATGGACCATGTGATTGGACCATGTGATGTGACGTCACCACAGGTCCTTTAGCCGGCAGCTAATGCTTGAAGAGAGAAGAGATCGGCAACTACGCGATCAAGTGGATAAGGTGAGGTAATTTATTTTATTTTTAACCCCTTAATCCACATTTTACAAAGCATTCTTTTTTGAGAATGCTATTATTTTCCCTTATAACCATGTTAGAAGGGAAAATAATAAAATCTTCAGAATATTCAATAATAAAGATCGGGTCTCGTCTCTTAGCAACCTTGCGGGAAAATCGTACTGCATCCGCACTTGCTTGCGGATGCTTGCGATTTTCCCGCAGCCCCATTCACTTCTATGGGGCCTGCGTTGCGTGAAAAACGCACAATATAGAGCATGCTGCGATTTTCACGCAACGCAGAAGTGATGCGTGAAAATAACTGCTCATGTGCACAGCGCCATAGAAATAAATGGGTCCGGATTCAGTGCGGGTGCAATGCGTCCTCCTCACGCATTACACCGGCGTGGAAATTACGCCCGTGTGAAAGGGGCCATAGTGTTACTAATGCAGATTTGATCCATGAGTAGTGGATAGAGTTGAGCGAATTTTCTGAAACTTCCTGAAACTCGTTTCGGCACTGATTCGATTGATTAAGTTTTCAGATTCAGTTCATTGATGAGGATTGTGCTGAATCGTGATGAGCGGGAGGTGCTATATTCAATTTCGCGATATTTCGCGATATTTCGCGAATATATGATTGAATATTCGTCATATATTAGTCAAAATCGAATATTCGTCAATATTCTATTTATCGCGAATTATATGCAAATTGATTATTTGTGTATTGCGAATTGAACTTTGAACGGGGTATAAAGGCAACTTTCCTATTAGTTGGCTATCTAGAATTAACGAAGATAATAAAGATAGCGCTATGTTCTCTATCTTCGTTAATTATAGCAAGCCAACCAATAGGAAAGTTATACCCCGTTCAAGGTTTAATTCACAGTATGCGAATATTACATTACGTAATTTCATGATTTTCCTAGTTTATGACAAGTCATGATTTTATGAAAGACACGGAGGCTCCTATTGCTGAACTCTTTCCTTTACTGCACCACTCAGCAGCAAAGAAAAAAATACAACATAACCACCAATGAGGTGATAGCCCCTCCCCTGAAATCTCAGTATAAAGGGTCCTCCTTCATAATCCTCTGCCTCTTTCTTTGTCGGCTGGGCATCCTCGTCACAGGAACCGGAACAGCACAAACTGAAGTAACCAATCAACTGGAACCAAACTGAATCATCCTGGAACCACAACGGACCAAACGGAGAAACGGACGGAGAAGTAGGCCAACGGGCCGAGCAATGATGATAAGAGCAAGATCACCCTCTCCAGAGATGAAGATTCTGTCACCCCCACTTATGCAATTTCCAGTAGCTGACATTAGCTACTTGCTAATGTCAGCTGAGTTCAAACATAACTTTATTTGAGTTTTCAATCTTCTAAAAATCGTACTTTTATAATATGCAAATTGTCTTCGCTACCAGCAAGTTGGGCGGGTACTTGCTGGTAGCCGCCGCATCCTCATGCTCTGGGAACGCCCCCTCTGCTCTTGATAGACAGGGCTAGCGTGCTCTCCTCCTCCTGCTGGCCCTGTCTGCAGCCGAAATCCTGCGCCTGCGCCGTATCGGTCTTCAGTTGTCACAAGCGCTCTGAGAGAAGGACTCTCGCTTGGCTGCTCCTTCTCTAAGAGCGTCTGCGTCGACTGTACACTGATACGGCGCAGGCGCGGGATTTCGGCTGCAGACAGGGCCAGCGGGAGGAGGAGAGCGCGCTGGCCCTGTCTATCAAGAGCAGAGGGGGCGTTCCCAGAGCATGAGGATGCGGCGGCTACCAGCAAGTACCCGCCCAACTTGCTGGTAGCGAAGACAATTTGCATATTATAAAAGTAAGATTTTTAGAAGATAGAAAACTCAAATAAAGGTATGAAACATATGTTTGAACTCAGCTGACATTAGCAAGTAGCTAAAGTCAGCTACTGGAAATTGCATTAGTGTGGGTGACAGAAGCCCTTTAACCTATGAAAGAAAACAAACAGGTGAATAGGAGAGAGAAAACGCAGCTAAGGCGTCTCCACAACTGTCTGTCACACACATTAGCCAATAACTTAAATGAAAGCAGATAATAACAATAATAACACATATAATAACCACGGTATACGAAAAAATCGGAACATATGGGGGAGGGACGGGAGGGTCAATACTCGCCTCCGTGTCTTTCATAAAATCATGACTTTACGTCAAAAACTAGGAAAATTTTATGACGTAAAGACATGGAGGCTCCTATTGCTAGTTTAAAGCCGGTTGCCAATAGAGGCAAACACACGTGGGTCCGGGCTAAAATAGAATTCTCTAAAAGTGGACACCCGCGACCAATCCGCCAGCTTCATGACATCTTCGAGGCGCGCCCCCGACAAAGTCAGGGACGTGGCGGACGCACCCCGAACTGAATGAGCCGTAAAAATGGAAGTGTCAATTCCCGATAGGGATAGAATCCATTTCACTTAACGGGAAAGCGTGACACTGGTAACCGGAGCGTACGGCAGGCGGAAGGATATAAACAACTGTGAAGAGGACAATGACCAGAGTGACTGAGTTCTCGATTTGTACTCCCTCAAACACGCTCCCGGACAGAGCGCCCGGGAGGAAGGGAAACTTGGGTAAGATACCGAACGTATATTGTTCTTAGTACAGCGAGAAATGTTGAACGTTACTCCCTCCGGAGAAAACGACCGGCCATCATGGTCCAAAGCTCTGACATCTGAAACCCTTTTGCACGATATAAGGCAAAAAAGGGTGACCAATTTAGCCGACAACTGGCGAAGCGATAGAGCATCATTCGACGGCCAAGCCGCCAGGAATGACAACACTGTGGAAACATCTCAAGAATTGGTAAAACGAAGACAAGGCGGTGAGGCGAGAGCCTCTAAGCAACCAACGAAGCAGCGGATGTTGAACTGTGGCAAGCACCCGAGGGATCAGAGAAAAAGGAGGGAAGGCATACATCAAGTCGCCCGACCACTGCTGCAAGAAAGCATCCACCGCTTCTGCGGCCGGATCCGGCCTCCAGCTGAAGTACCTGGGAAGTTGGGCGTTCCAGCGAGATACAAAGAGGTCTATAGAGAACGGCCCCCGACGTGATAGGATGGCGGAGAAAACCTCCCCATCTAACCTCCAGTCGCTGGCATCCGAAATGTATCGAGAGCTCCAGTCGACTAGGGTGTTGTGGAGACCGGGAAGATAGTCTGCCGCAACCGCAACGTTGTTGGCTAGACAAAAGTCCCAGAACTCCTTCGCCAGGTGGGCGAGCATGGTAGACCGGGTACCCCTCATGGAATAGATGTAACGAACTGCGGACACATTGTCCATTCTGAGATGGATGCATGCCCTGGCCCTCCCGCTGATGAAGCTGCGAATCGCAAAGGAGCCTGCTAAGAACTCCAGAGCATTCATGTGCAGGTGGGACTCGCTCGCAGACCATGGGCCTCCCACAGAGACCCCCTCGCAGTGGGCAGACCCCAGCCATGAAGACTGGCTTCGGATTCCAGAACAATGTCCGGTTGGGGACCGAAGATGGCCTTGCTGTTCCACGCGGATAGGTCTCCAATCCACCATGTCAGTTCGTCTTGCGTCTCTGGATTCAAAGAAATTAGGTCGGCATAAGACGCACCAGCTTGCAGGTGAGCGATCTTGATCCTCTGGAGGGCTCGATAATGCAGTGGTGCTGGAAAGATCGCTTGGATGGAGGATGACAGAAGACCTATCACCCGCGCTAGATGTCGGAGAGACACCTGCTGTAGGGTCAGGGTGCGGAGTAACTCCTTGCGGATCGCCTGGACCTTTGTTGAAGGAAGGCTGAAGAGGTCGAATCCACCACGAACCCGAGAAATTTCATAGTTCTGGATGGAGTCAGACAGGATTTTCTCCATTGATAATGAAGCCTAAGTTGGATAAAAGGTTCATAGACATCTGAAGATGGGACTGAAGGGTAGCATAATCCCTGGCCATGAACAGAATGTTGTCCAGGTAAATTATAAGTCTCACCCCCCGGCTGCGGAGCCATGCTACTACCGGGCGCATGAGCTTGGTGAAACACCAAGGGGCGGATGACAGGCCAAACGGGAGGCGTGTGAAACACCATAGGTGTCTCCGCCATATAAACTGAAGAAGATCCCTGGAGGAGGGAGCAACCGGAACTGTAAGGTATGCATCCTTGAGGTCCAACGTCGCCATCCAATCATCTGGCAGAAGCATGTCCCTCAGAAGATGGATCACCTCCATTTTGAAATGGCGATACCTGACTAATGTATTCAGAGCCTTCAGGTTGATGACAGGACGATGCTGTCCTCCTTTCTTTTCTACTAGAAAAATATTGCTTATGACCCCGGCGGAGCTGTGAGGGGCCTGTTCCACCGCTCCCTTCAAGTACAACGCCTGCAGTTCCGTGTCTATAAGAGACTGCGTGGTCTGAGACCGGAATGTGGGATGTGGTTGTGGTGGCAGAATGGGGGCCCCACGAGTTCTATGTGGAACCCTTGTATTGTGGACAACATCCAGGGGTTGTTGGTAATGGAGGCCCAAACATGAGAAAAATACTGGAGTCTTCCCCCTACATAATGGTCCAAAAAAGGGAGATGAGGTGGAAAACTTACCAAACGGGCGTCTAAGGTTCAGATTTCCTCTGTATGACCTGCTCCTTCCAGGAGTTCCCCGGGACGGGAAGAAAGATGGCTGGTGTGTCAGGTCTAGAGCCGGAGATTGGTAGGTAGATGAAGGGCCTCGACCCGAGCCATGGTTCTGGAAGGAGGAGCGGCCGGACAGACGGCCTCTTGCACTGCCGGCCCTGGAGGAGACCCTACCGCTAAAAACCCTGCGCATGGAAGTCTGCGCTTTATCCAAAGCGGTGAATGTTCCCACAAATTTACCTAGGTCCTTAACAAAAGGGTCTCCGAAGAGAAACCCTTGGGCTTCTGTATCCAGATTCTGTGAGGGCCATGTTGGCCAACTGGGCTCAATTTTTATCAAAAATGGCTTTGTGACGCTCAATAGCAAGCAATGTGTTTGCATTTCCTGCCATGGAAATGGCTCGTTGGACCCAACCACGGAGCTCCTCCGGGTCGACTTGATGTCCCTCTGCCTTGGCAGATTCTGCCAGATCAAATATTTTTGCTAGAGGCCTAATATATCTAGCAGTTTGTCTTGGCACGCTCATAGAGCAGAGTCTAGGCCTCTCCGGGGACTGAACCCTGATTTGGACAAGAACTGGACCATTTTGGGGTCCACTACGCGTATCTCGCAGACTTTGTTAGGGATGACCGGACGAGGACATTCGGCCCTCAATTTATTCTTAGCCTTCTTACTAAGAGGCTTGCAGACCATGGCTTCCATATAGCTGGCTACATGTGGAGCCGGGACCCATTCTGCCAACCTAGGGTGGTGTAGGGAATCTGGGTCGAACAAAGGGGCGCCCGCTGGGTCCGTAAGGGTAGCGGGCAAATCAGAGGCCGTCGCCGTCTGGGCAGTAGCCGGGCGACATGGTCTGGGTTATATAGATCCTGACGCAGCCTGGTCAGTGGGTACCTCCATACCCTCCTCCTCGAGATCGTGTGGAGATTCCAGTAAGGCCTCCTCCTCGGACTTCCTAAACGAGTCAGAATCGGACTCGGGCTTGGCCCAGACCCCAGAGCCGGGGCCAGATGCGGGAAAAAGGCCCAATAGACCAGGGAGATAAACGGAAAGGCAATGTGGGAAAAAGGGGGGGAAGCACAATATCAAGATAGAAAATATATACAGGCAATAAGAATAATCTTAGGGAGGCTAATATATATATATCAAACTTCTGCAGAAAATCTGAAAACTATAAAGAAGAAAACCACCACACAAAACCAGAGACCCGGTTAGTAGTGATGAGCGGCAGGTGCCATATTCGATTTCGACGAAATTCGCGAATATTCGAATGAATATTCGTTTCGTATTCGTCGAAATCGAATATTCGTCATTTTTTCTAGTTATCGCGATTAAAATGCGATTTAAATAATCGCATATTGCGATTTGTACTTAAGGCTACTTTCCTATTGGTTTCATATCTAGAATTAGCGAGGATGACGAATATGACGAATGTATTCGTCATATTCCTCAAAACGAAGATAACGAAGTATTCTACATCTTCGTTTTAGCAACCTATTCGTCAACCTCGCTAATTCTAGCAATCAAATAGGAAGGTTGACTATAGAGACAGCTGTAGTTAAATTCGCTATGCGATTTTTTTTAATACAATAATTATATTACTTGATATGATAATATTATTATAAGTATTCTATTTATTAAAAAAAAAAAAATCGCATAGCCAATTTAACACAGCTGTCTGGTAAGTCAACCTTCCTATTTGATTGCTAGAATTAGCGAGGTTGACGAATAGGTTGCTAAAACGAAGATGTAGAATACTCGTTATCTTCGTTTTTGAGGAATATGACGAATACATTCAGTCATATTCGTCATCCTCGCTAATTCTACCAAGCCAACCATAACTTCTGTAGCTCATGGAGCGTCCCCATCACCATGGGAACGTCTCCATATACTAAAATGTACTGTCGGATTTGAGGAATTACGTTGAAATCGCAATGCGATTAATTCAAGTTATATTAATCGCATTGCGATTTCAACTTAGAGCTGGGTTTATAATGGGTCAGCTTGCTAGAATTAACGAAGTTAACGAATATGGAATATAGCAGCAGTGTTAAGTTGAAATCGCAATGCGATTAATTTAACTTAAAGTATTCAGCATTGACGATTTCAACTTAGCACTGCTAGTGCATAGCTATACTCCATATTCGTTAATTCTAGCCTATGTAAGATAGCAGTGCTAAGTTGTAATCGCAATGCGATTAATATAACTTGAATTAATCGCATTGCGATTTCAACGTAATTCCTCAAATCCGACAGTACATTTTAGTATATAGAGATTTTCCCATGGAAGGGACGCTCCATGAGCACGGAAGTCGGCAGAAGCGGCAACGGGCACTGACTGGAGCAGCCAGGAAGCCAGGAATCCTCATGACAGGTAAGAACTACTTTTGGGAAGTGGGAAAGAAAAAAATATAACTAAAAAAAAAAAAAAAAAAAAACGAATATTCGAAATAGCGAATTTATAGCGCTATATTCGAAATATTCGCGAATTAGCGAAGTGCCGATATTCGCTAAAAAAATTCGCTTTTCGAATATTCGCGCTCAACACTACCGGTTAGTGTGGAATACTTAGCTGGGTGGCAAGCAGCAAAGAAAGAGGCAGAGGATTATGAAGGACGACCCTTTATACTGGGATTTAATGGGAGGAGCTATCACCTCATTGGTGGTTATGTTGTATTTTTTTCTTTGCTGCTGAGTGGTGCAGTAAAGGAAAGAGTTAAGCAATAGGAGCCTCCATGTCTTGGGATAAAATTGCTGATTCACGTTAGTAATAAGTTCTGCACACCGACTCAAGCAGTCTGACGAATGACTGCCTCCACCAGCCTTCCTGAGGCAGCCTGACTAAGTAACACACTGACCCATGTCTCCGTAATATAGTTATACATCTGAGCTATTGTCTTCCCCTCTCTGACTGGGTTTAACATCTCTTTCTTCCATCCTCCAGACCTGCTTTCCGTCCAATGTAAGAGCCCAGAAAACATGGCGGCTCCTGGCTGGTATCTTATTTAGAGCCTAGGACACGTCTATTGGCATCACAGTTACGGTCCCTCATGATTAGCTGAGGGCCGACTGCAAGGCATTATGGGTAAGTCCGCGAGTGGCGGGGTCATGTGATGCTCCTTCATCATCTTCTCTGTATTTTAACATGGCAGCTGCCATTTTGATCAATTCGTGTAGGGCGAGTCCCAAAAACTGTAAGATAATTCTCAACAACTTTTATTCATGTAGATTCACATATCTCTAGCAGTGGATCCTGGCAGTTGCTGAATTATCAAACATTCTGGATTATCAGCCGCTTATCACATAAGGGTTTAACCCCTTCCCACAAAATGGGCGCTACTGTATGTCCAAGATGTGGGAGAGATCTATAGAGTGGGCAGGTTTTAATAGAAAGCCCATCAAAATCCTCCCCGCAACCCCTAAAAAACTATAAATAATTAGAGTAAAAAATGTTTTTAGATATAAAAAAATAACCACAAAATCTTAAAAATTCTAATCACCCCTTTTCCCAATTTTACACATAAAAAGAAATAAATAATAATCAATCAGAAATCACTGGTTTTGCTGCGTCTGAAAAAGTCTGGACTGTTAAAACATAAAAATACGCCACAATATTTTGGTCTCTCTTCCCCTTGAACAAATTGAATAAAAAGTGATCAAAATGGTATCGATAAAAAGTCCCGCTGAGTCCTCGCACTGCGCCGCAGGAAATATTGAAGAACCATGGTCCTCAGAACAGAATTTGTATAGCAGTGAAGCATAATGCACACTGCAGACTTCTCTCCTCACTGTAATGGTTCTGACCCGAGGAATAGGGTCGCCCTCACTTTTATTGCACAGTGAACTCTAATGATATTACCCCAAAAACCAGGGCGGAATGGCATATTTTGGAGACTGCACAGCACCGCTGCTTCTCCCCCTGGGTGTCATCCTACATGGACACTTCTCGGGTCTCTTCCTCGCCTGTATATCGCCCCATGAAATCAGTGAGGGTCTCTGGGACAGGCTGATACCGTCCCCGCAGTCTCACCGCCGGACACTGGATACACTGGAGTCATGATGAAGTTGCGCACAGTCGGCTCTGCTCATCATATGTGATCCAGTTGTAAAATCCAAAGCAAATAACGTCAAGTACAAATTCATAACCCCCATCGGATGCAGAATCCGGCCCTGTCCATTTCTGAGGGGATGTGTCCTGTACAGGTCAATTCACATCAAGCTTGTAGCCAAACATAGCTGTGACCTAAAGGAGCAGATCTGCAGTATAAAGCATGGGGGACATCTCAGCAGTCTGACCTGGAGACAGGAGTAGATTCAGATTACCTCAGATACCAATAAGCAATGTATCTAAATCTGCAGGTGTAATGCAGTCCACGGGGATGTGCCCCCCCCCCCTTCCCCCAAGTGAATATTTAAGTGCACAGTTTATCTTGATTGCACTGCATGTAAAGAATTGTCACAGGGGTTACAGGGGTCAGCTCCACAATCGTTAACCCTTCACATCCTGATAGCACCTGTCATCACCTCCCTCCAGCAAGTTTCCAGGCCTCAGTGTCCCTGTGTCCTTCTGATAGCAGGAAAGAAGCAGAACCGAGAGTGCAGCTCTGGAGGTGACTGTATGAGTATAATACCCTCAGGATTAGATTAGATTGGATTGGCTTTCAGTAGATATTGTTGCGCAGTGGAGGTCCCCTTTAAGTCCCTGCTGCCTATGACGGGCGCGCTGTGACATTTCGGACGCACTTATTGTCGCCTTTCCACGTCTATGGCGGTGGCGAGTTCTGCTCTCGACCTGGGATTATCTGTTCCTCTCTCCAGACGTCTCATTCTTTCCAATGTAATTAAAAAGCGCCGCAGTTCATCTGAGGAGACGTTAGATGTGGCCGCGGTGACTGTGTGCACAGGACCGTATCGATTCACCACTATAGGCTCCACATCACTAAATCTAACTTTTAAAGACCACTGCTTGCTATCAGTGAATGGAAATGATTTTATTTGCATCCTGGGTGCTGCTCATACAGATGAGTCCAGGGGTGTAGCTAGTCCTGTGCGCAGATTGATATGGCGCCCCCTATTGCTCGATAGGATGCCAGGCAGAATAGCTATATCCTGAGGCTGCCTCCGCAATCCCAGCGGTAGTCATGGCGATGTATGACAGTGTGAGCGTTATGGTCCATACCTTTATTATATTCAGCAGCTCTCACCTGGTCGTCTGTGCTGTGAGCACGGATAAGGGTCCCGGACCGTACAAACCCGCGAAGCGCAAAAAAACGTTTTCAAAATCCAGCTCTTTACAGCAAAGTTTCGTTCTTTATTGATGCGATAAAAATTCCAAGTACAGGTACGGACAGTAAATCCCTTCTACGCGTTTCGGGCTGTAGCATGGCAGCCCTGACTCATGAGTAAGGACTGCTATGCTACAGCCCGAAACGCGTAGAAGGGATTTACTGTCCGTACCTGTACTTGGAATTTTTATCGCATCAATAAAGAACGAAACTTTGCTGTAAAGAGCAGGATTTTGAAAAAGTTTTATGATGTTCATTTACAAATGCATTTATATACTGCATTATTGAGTTATATTGCTTCTATTCGGTATGAACTTCTGACTTATCATATTCCCCTGTCTTGTGAGTTTTCGGGTTGTTTCTTGGCTGTGCAGGATCAGCATAAAGGAAGGAAAAAGGACCACTGAAGAGGACAGTTTTCTGCTACAGAGGGATCTGGATAGATTGGAGGCTTGGGCAGAGAAATGGCAGATGAGGTTTAACACTGACAAATGTAAAGTTATGCACATGGGAAGGAATAATGCAAGTCACCCGTACATATTAAATGGTAAAACACTGGGTAACACTGACATGGGAAATGACCTAGGAATTTTAATAAACAGCAAATTAAGCTTTAAAAACCAGTGTCAGGCAGCTGCTGCCAAGGCCAATAAGATAATGGGTTGCATCAAAAGGGGCATAGACGCCCGTGATGAGAACATAGTCCTACCACTTTACACATCACTGGTCAGACCACACATGGAGGACTGTGTACAGTTCTGGGCTCCTGTGAACAAGGCAGACATAGCAGAGCTAGAGAGGGTTCAGAGGAGGGCAACTAAAGTAATAACTGGAATGAGGGATCTACAGTACCCTGAAAGGTTATCAAAATTAGGGTTATTTACTTTAGAAAAAAGACGACTGAGGGGAGATCTAATAACTATGTATAAATATATCAGGGGTCAGTACAGAGATCACTCCCATCATCTATTTATCCCCAGGACTGTGACTGTGACGAGGGGACATCCTCTGCGTCTGGAGGAAAGAAGGTTTCTACACAAACATAGAAAAGGGTTCTTCACGGTAAGAGCAGTGAGACTATGGACTCTTTACTGTAAGAGCAGTGAGACTATGGACTCTTTACGGTAAGAGCAGTGAGACTATGGACTCTGTACTGTAAGAGCAGTGAGACTATGGACCCTATACTGTAAGAGCAGTGAGACTATGGACTCTATACTGTAAGAGCAATGAGACTATGGACTCTTTACTGTAAGAGCAGTGAGACTATGGACTCTTTAGTGTAAGAGCAGTGACACTATGGACTCTTTACTGTAAGAGCAGTGAGACTATGGATTATTTACTGTAAGAGCAGTGAGACTATGGACTCTTTACTGTAAGAGCAGTGAGACTATGGATTCTTTACTGTAAGAGCAGTAAGACTATGGACTCTTTACTGTAAGAGCAGTGAGACTATGGACTCTTTACTGTAAGAGCAGTGAGACTATAGACTCTTTACTGTAAGAGTAGTGAGACTATGGACTCTATACTGTAAGAGCAGTGAGACTATGGACTCTTTACTGTAAGAGCACTGAGACTATGGACTCTACTGTAAGAGCAATGAGACTATGGACTCTTTACTGTAAGAGCAGTGAGACTATGGACTCTTTACTGTAAGAGCAGTGAGACTATGGGCTCTATACTGTAAGAGCAGTGAGACTATGGACTCTTTACTGTAAGAGCAGTGAGACTATGGACTCTTTACTGTAAGAGCAGTGAGACTATGGACTATTTACTGTAAGAGCAGTGAGACTATGGACTCTTTACTGTAAGAGCAGTTAGACTATGGACTCTTTACTGTAAGAGCAGCGAGACTATGGACTCTTTACTGTAAGAGCAGTGAGACTATGGACTCTTTACTGTAAGAGCAGTGAGACTATGGACTCTTTACTGTAAGAGCAGTGAGACTATGGACTCTTTACTGTAAGAGCAGTGAGACTATGGACTCTATACTGTAAGAGCAGTCAGACTATGGACTCTTTACTGTAAGAGCAGTGAGACTATGGACTCTTTACTGTAAGAGCAGTGAGACTATGGACTCTTTACTGTAAGAGCAGTGAGACTATGGACTCTTTAGTGTAAGAGCAGTGACACTATGGACTCTTTACTGTAAGAGCAGTGAGACTATGGATTATTTACTGTAAGAGCAGTGAGACTATGGACTCTTTACTGTAAGAGCAGTGAGACTATGGATTCTTTACTGTAAGAGCAGTAAGACTATGGACTCTTTACTGTAAGAGCAGTGAGACTATGGACTCTTTACTGTAAGAGCAGTGAGACTATAGACTCTTTACTGTAAGAGTAGTGAGACTATGGACTCTATACTGTAAGAGCAGTGAGACTATGGACTCTTTACTGTAAGAGCACTGAGACTATGGACTCTACTGTAAGAGCAATGAGACTATGGACTCTTTACTGTAAGAGCAGTGAGACTATGGACTCTTTACTGTAAGAGCAGTGAGACTATGGGCTCTATACTGTAAGAGCAGTGAGACTATGGACTCTTTACTGTAAGAGCAGTGAGACTATGGACTCTTTACTGTAAGAGCAGTGAGACTATGGACTATTTACTGTAAGAGCAGTGAGACTATGGACTCTTTACTGTAAGAGCAGTTAGACTATGGGCTCTTTACTGTAAGAGCAGCGAGACTATGGACTCTTTACTGTAAGAGCAGTGAGACTATGGACTCTTTACTGTAAGAGCAGTGAGACTATGGACTCTTTACTGTAAGAGCATTGAGACTATGGACTCTTTACTGTAAGAGCAGTGAGACTATGGACTCTATACTGTAAGAGCAGTCAGACTATGGACTCTTTACTGTAAGAGCAGTGAGACTATGGACTCTTTACTGTAAGAGCAGTGAGACTATAGACTCTTTACTGTAAGAGCAGTGAGACTATGGACTCTATACTGGAAGAGCAGTGAGACTATGGACTCTTTACTGTAAGATCAGTGAGACTATGGACTCTTTACTGTAAGAGCAGTGAGACTATGGACTCTTTACTGTAAGAGCAGTGAGACTATGGACTCTATACTGTAAGAGCAGTGAGACTATGGACTCTTTACTGTAAGAGCAGTGAGACTATGGACTCTATACTGTAAGAGAAGTGAGACTATGGACTCTTTACTGTAAGAGCAGTTAGACTATGGACTCTATACTGTAAGAGCAGTGAGACTATGGACTCTTTACTGTAAGAGCAGTGAGACTATGGAAGTCTCTGCCTGAGGAGGTGGTGACGGTGAGTACAATAAAGGAATTCAGGAGGGGCCTGGATGTATTTCTGGAGTGTAATAATATTACAGGTTATAGCTACTAGAGAGGGGTCGTTGATCCAGGGAGTTATTCTGATGCCTGATTGGAGTCGGGAAGGAATTTTTTTCCCCTTAAGTGAGGAAAATTGGCTTCTGCCTCACAGGGGTTTTTTTGCTTTCCTCTGGATCAACTTGTAGGAAACAGTCCGAACTGGATGGACAGATGTCTTTTTTCGGTCTTATATACTATGTTACTATGACTATCATCCGCTGATTGGTAACAACAATGAAAAGAGTCAAAATGAGTTATGGAGGAAGAAATGTATCAGGTTTGCAGATGTTTTTTTTACATGTTTTCAAGGATAACTGCCCCAAGTGTCCGGAGTACGAGTCCAAGTAATATGTGGACATGAGAACCAGAACTGTCAACTTGACATGTGATCCAATTAGATAATCGTAAAGTATATGCCAATGTATCTCCTGTATTATGTATCCTTGCTTTATCCAACCACATGACTGTAACCTCCCAGAACATCCCCATATCCTGCAGGTAAATAACAAAGACGTCGGGCAAAGACTTGTCGATCAGATACAATGTAACATTTCTAAAAGGTATATTCACACCATGTGGTTACATTGCTGTTTCTGTCATATCACGCTACCTAGGACCATCAAGGAAGTTCCTTTTAACCCCTGCACTACTTTGGACCACCAGAGATATTTACATTAATCCCTGCCCACCATTAGACCACCAGGGATGACCTTATTAACCCCTGAACTGTCTTAGATAACCAGGGATGTTACTATTAACCCATTTACTGCCCTAGACCACCATGGATGTTGTTATTGACCCCTGCACTACCTATGACCACCAGAGATGTTCCTTTTAACCCTTGCACTACCTGGGATCTCCAGGGATGTCCCTATTAACCCCTGCACTTCTTTAGGCCACTAGAGAAATTCCTATTAACCCATGCACTCCCTTAGACCATCAGGGGTGTTCCTATTAATCCCTGCACTTCTTTAGATGACCAGAGACGTTCCTATTAACCCTTGCACTCCCTAAGGCCTCATGCAAACGGCCGTTGTTCGGGTCCGCGTCCGAGCCGCATATTTCACGGACCCATTCACTTTAATGGGGCCGCAAAAGATGCGGACAGCAACTCCGTATGCTGTCCGCATCCGTTGCTCCGTTCCATGCCTCCGCAAAAAAAATAGAGCATGTCCTATTCTTGTCCGTTATGTGGACAAGAATAGGCATCTCTATAATGGGCCGCATTCCGTTCCACAAATTGCGGAACGGAATGCAGAGCAGCTTCCGTGTTTTGCGGATCCGCGGTTTGCGGACCGCAAAACACCAACGGCCATGTGCATGTAGCCTTAGACCATCAGGGACGTTTCTATTAACCCTTGCACTCTTCTAGGCAACCAGGGATGCTCCCATTAACACCTGCATTGCCTTATCACCAGAAGAGACTGTCTGTGTGTCAGCGGATTGAATTCATTATTTTATATTGACTACCTGTACCCGGACCTTGAACTACTCTAACAACAGTTATTTGGTACAATGTATCAGTGCAGGACCAGGAACATCTCTGTGTGTAGCGGAAGCTTCCCCCTCCACGAGTGTTCCAGATAAAAGATACAATCTTCAGATTTGAAACATAAAATTCTACCTTTTGAATGTGGGACGTTGTTGCCGGGGCGGGGCCATTGTTGCTACACTCCCCTTGTCGATCAGATACAATGTAACATTTCTAAAAGGTATATTCACACCATGTGGTTACATTGCCGTTTCTGTCATATCACAGCGAAGAATTGTAGCCGTGCGAAAATTGCTTAAAAACTGCAAAAACTGCAACCCCACGACGCCGGATCTATCGACTCAAGGGTTCATTGGGCAAAAATGGCGCAAATGTTGCACGTTTCATCTTACTGTTCAGTTGACTGATCCAGGGCGGTGAAATAAAGGGCCTATTTCCTGTTCTATGCGTTCTCCGGGGAGCGGACGGAGTTAATATCATGCAGTTTGTGCCATTTTCAGACTCGTGAAGTGACGCAGCGCTCGGACGGTTGATGAATCTCCTCCTCGTGTCTTTATTAGAAGCAGAGATCTGTGCCGGCGTCTAATCTCAGTGTCATGGACTCCGGGCAGAATGATGTCACGCCGTTCAGTTTCTGATAAAGCAGTTTTGCGATTTATTGGTCGCAGCGGAGGAGAATATTAACGTAATGCAGCAGAAGAGAACACTCCGTCCTCGCGGTGACTGACGGTTCTGGGCGAGGGTGACGTCGGGTCGCTCTCTTCATTCATATTTCCCATTATTATTTTATTCCATCGCCTCCGGTGACTTATGAAATATCTTATCGCCTTTTACGCCGACATGGTGGAGTCAGGGATGCTCTTAAAGGGCCAGTCTAGCCTTCTGTAAAGAGTGTGGAAGAGATGTCTGCGGCAGATACTTAACCCTTACACTGACTTGTACACCAGGGATTTTCCTATTAACCAGTTTACTGCCGTAGACCACCATAGATGCTTTTTTTAAGCCTTGCGCTACCTAGGACCATCAGGGGAGTTATTATTAACCCCTGCACTACTTTGGACCACCAGAAATATTCATATTAATCTCTGAACACCAATATACCACCAGGGATGACCTTATTAACCCTTGAACTGTCTTAGATAACCAGGGATGTTACTATTGACCCATTTACTGCCCTAGACCACCTGGGATGTTGTTATTGACCCCTGCACTACCTATGACCATCAGAGATGTTCCTTTTAAACCTTGAACTACCTGGGATCTCCAGGGATGTTCCTATTAACCCCTGCACATCTTTAGGCCACCAGAGAAATTCCTATTAACCCATGCACTCCCTTAGACCATCAGGGGTGTTCCTATTAATCCCTGCACTTCTTTAGATGACCAGAGACGTTCCTATTAACCCATGCACTCCCTTAGACCATCAGGGACGTTCCTATTAACCCTTGCACTCTTCTAGGCAATCAGGGATGCTCCCATTAACACCAGCATTGCCTTACACCACAATAGATTTTCCTATTAACCAATTTACTACCGTACACCACCTTAGATGCTCCTTTTAACCCCTGCTCTACCTAGGACCATCAGGGGAGTTCCTTTTAACCCCTGCACTACTTTGAACCACTAGAGATATTCGTATTAATCCCTACACACCATTAGACCACCAGTGATGATCTTATTAACTCATGTACTGCCTTAAACCACCAAGGATGTGTCCATTGACTCCTTCACTGCCCTAGCCAGTATGAGATGCTCTCTTTTACTCTCCTAGACCATCCATTCACTGCCCGAGACCTCAATATATAAGGTTGCTTTAAAGAGTGGGGTGCACTTAAGCATCATCCATTCCCTGCTCTTCCAGCACATGGACTATTAGCGGTTGGGCAGGCGCAGCCCGATGTCCTCACCGCACTGGTCTGATCCATCCACATAGCTAGTGCTGATGCTCAGGGGTATTGCCATAGGGAGGGCAGAAGTAGCACTTGGATCTTGGTACCTAAAGAAGCCCAAATATTCCTCTTCCACATAAGAAAAACCCGGTATTAAAAATGGCAGATTGCAGGTGGGAGCCCTCGTCCTCGTCCTCAGATTTCGAATTGGGGCCCAGGAGCTTTTGACATCTATTCCACAGTTCCTAAGGCCCCAGTGATGTTGATTGCCACGACCACCATTGCTGGGACTGCGGTGGCGGATAGGATTCCACGTTGTGATGCTAGATGTCCCTGCCATCATGGGGATGACTAGAAAGGATTTCATACAGATCTAGAAATGTTTAAACATTACACGTTCTTACTAGTGATGAGCGGCAGGGGCAATATTCGAATTCACGATATTTCGCGAATATTTGCGCGAATATTCGCCATCTATTCAAAAATCTGTGAATTCGTAATCTCCAGTCATTATTTTCTTGATTGCGAAAATTCGCATATAAAAATTCGCATAAAATTCGCATAAACTGGTGTTTAAAAGGTATCTTTAAAATACCAGTTTATGCTAATTTGTATGCAAATTTTTATATGCAAATTTCCGCAATCAAGAAAATAATGACATTATTTTCTTGATTGCAAAAGTTTGCATATAAAAAATTTGCAAAAAAATTAGCATAAACTGGTATTTAAAAAAAACGAATATTCGCGATTGCGAATATATTTCACGATATTCTAAATATTCGCAAATTCTCGAAGTGACGATATTCGCGATTAAAGTTCGCAATTCGAAAATTCGTGATCAACACTAGTTCTTACTTTGTAACCAAAATGCCCCTAAGAGGGTGGGCGGCGTATCACTGCATCTCAGGCATCAAGAAGACCAGCCTCCCCCTGGACCCTCACCCAACCCTCAGCGATGTGTCCTCCTTCTTCATCTCCCCTTTTTCATTCCCAGGAGCCTCGGATTTCTGACCGCACAAGGTCTGGGAGCCGTTCCCGTCAGTAATACCCTCCAGCTGCCGTCCTCTCCGGGCCACATCCCTGCGAATTACTTAGACCATCAGAATTGCGCTTACTGACACGTAAAACTCAGAGGCCGCCCACCATCCTGTATGGGCCCCTAGATTTATAGCGTGTGATGATGATGATGATGATAAAACTTTTAAGCCTCATGAAAGTAAAGTAAGGAGGATAGTAACTCTGCTACCTGTGAGATCAGAGCACCTCAAAATATAAAATTCCTAATAGACTGGGAAGAAGGAGAATCTGGCAGCTGGAGCATAAATCGTAACGAGGCGACTTCCCGAGGCTGCAGCTGATATATTGTGTCTACGCTTATAGGATCATTAGATTGAAAAAAGAGAAATTCAATTATTCAGGGTAAAAATATTAAAGTCTAATCTCGTGAGCGCGGCCGCTGCACAAAGTCATGTGACGACCTCAAAAATGTATTACAGGACGAGAAGAAATCATGTAATTGTCCTCGGCTGCTCCGAGTCTGATGAGAAGTCAAATAAGACACTTTAAAGAGTTTTCTAAAACTCGCACAATGTCGCTGTCAGCGGAGACGGAGCGATCTATAGAAGAGTGGCCGAATATAGTGGACCGCCATGGAAAATAGAGTGCAGGCTGCGAAACATGAGCGGGGAGGGGGTCAAATCAGGTCAATCCGGAAAAAACTCAGACCCCCGCCATGCTAATCCTCGAGTCAGTGGTGTTTCTCCAATGTGCATGCTACGGGCCCTGGAGAACAGTTCCTGATTGGTCCCATCTTTTTGAATAGTGAATGGTCCTTGAAGACCTTCCTTTGGCAGCGGAACCTCAGTTGCAAGCAATTAAGGGAGTGAAAAAGTACAGCCAGTGCCCTCTACCACCCCCACAGGTATGGAGGAGATGTTGCAATGGGGTTACAGTGCACTGACTTGTGCTGATACCTCCGCACTGTCAAGGGCTGTGCATGGAATGATCTGAGTAAAGGGGCATCAAGGCTCAGGTCGGCTCCTCCAGACCTGAACCTATAAAGGGGGCCCCCAACCTGCACAGGCATTGTAATCCTATACCTCCATTCATCCTATATGATCAGGAAGTGGGAAAGCTCCTCCTCCATCTTCACTAGCGGCGCCATCCGACTATTCCTTTTTATGTCCTTATAGCAGATAAAGGTCACATACACGGAACATTGTCTTGTTATATCTGGATCAAACTGTAAAAAAGATGGAAATTATGGGATTTCATAGTTTACTGCTTTAGGTGAAATCATGGAATAAAGTTCTATCATTAAATTACACTGGAATAGAATCCTGGACTTTGTTACTATATTGCTGGCATTGAAGACTCCTTTCTAGCAAGTCACCCTAAGATTTATGAGTGTCATTCCTCTTCTCTATGCTACTTTGTATATATCTGTATGCTAGTAATTCTCCTGAGCTCCCTCTAGTGGTAACTGTATATATCGGTATGTAGTAATCTCCTGAGCTCCCTCTAGTGGTAACTGTATATATCTGTATGCAGTAATCTCCTGAGCTCCCCCTAGTGGTGACTGTATATATCGGTATGTAGTAATCTCCTGAGCTCCCTCTAGTGGTGGCTGTATATATCTGTATGCTGTAATCTCCTGAGCTCCCCCTAGTGGTAACTGTATATATCGGTATGTAGTAATCTCCTGAGCTCCCCCTAGTGGTAACTGTATATATCGGTATGTAGTAATCTCCTGAGCTCCCTCTAGTGGTGGCTGTATATATCTGTATGTAGTAATCTCCTGAGCTCCCTCTAGTGGTGACTGTATATATCTGTATGTAGTAATCTCCTGAGCTCCCTCTAGTGGTGGCTGTATATATCTGTATGTAGTAATCTTCTGAGCTCCCTCTAGTGGTGGCTGTATATATCTGTATATAGTAATCTCCTGAGCTCCCTCTAGTGGTGGCTGTATATATCTGTATACAGTAATCTCCTGAGCTCCCTCTAGTGGTGGCTGTATATATCTGTATATAGTAATCTCCTGAGCTCCCTCTAGTGGTGGCTGTATATATCTGTATGTAGTAATCTCCTGAGCTCCCCCTAGTGGTGGCTGTATATATATGTATGTAGTAATTTCCTGAGCTCTCTCTAGTGGTGGCTGTATATATCTGTATGTAGTAATCTCCTGAGCTCCCTCTAGTGGTGGCTGTATATATCTGTATGTAGTAATCTCCTGAGCTCCCTCTAGTGGTGGCTGTATATATCTGTATGCAGTAATCTGCTGAGCTCCCTCTAGTGGTGGCTGTATATATCTGTATACAGTAATCTCCTGAGCTCCTTCTAGTGGTAGCTGTATATATCTGTATGTAGTAATCTCCTGAGCTCCCTCTAGTGGTGTCTGTATATATCTGTATGCAGTAATCTCCTGAGATCCCGCTAGTGGTGTCTGTATATATCTGTATGTAGTAATCTCCTGAGCTCCCTCTAGTGGTGGCTGTATATATCTGTATGTAGTAATCTCCTGAGCTCCCTCTAGTGTTAGCTGTATATATCTGTATGTAGTAATCTCCTGAGCTCCCTCTAGTGGTGGCTGTATATATCTGTATGTAGTAATCTCCTGAGCTCCCTCTAGTGGTGGCAGTATACATCTGTATGCAGTAATCTCTGCTGAGCTCCCTCTAGTGGTGGCTGTATATATCTGTATGTAGTAATCTCCTGAGCTCCCTCTAGTGGTGGCTGTATATATCTGTATGTAGTAATTTCCTGAGCTCCCTCTAGTGGTGACTGTATATATCTGTATGTAGTAATATCCTGAGCTCCCTCTATTGATGGCTGTATATATCTGTATGTAGTAATCTACTGAGCTTCCTCTAGTGGTGACTGTATATATTTGCATGTAGTAATCTCCTGAGCTCCCTCTAGTGGTGGCTGTATATATCTGTATGTAGTAATCTCCTGAGCTCCCTCTAGTGGTAGCTGTATATATCTGTATGCAGTAATCTCCTGAGCTCCCTCTAGTGGTGGCTGTATATATCTGTATGTAGTAATCTCCTGAGCTCCCTCTAGTGGTAGCTGTATATATCTGTATGTAGTAATCTCCTGAGCTCCCGCTAGTGGTGTCTGTATATATCTGTATGTAGTAATCTCCTGAGCTCCCTCTAGTGGTGGCTGTATATATCTGTATGTAGTAATCTCCTGAGCTCCCTCTAGTGGTAGCTGTATATATCTGTATGTAGTAATCTCCTGAGCTCCCTCTAGTGGTGGCTGTATATATCTGTATGTAGTAATCTCCTGAGCTCCCTCTAGTGGTAGCTGTATATATCTGTATGTAGTAATCTCCTGAGCTCCCTCTAGTGGTGGCTGTATATATCTGTATGTAGTAATCTCCTGAGCTCCCTCTAGTGGTGGCTGTATATATCTGTATGCAGTAATCTCTGCTGAGCTCCCTCTAGTGGTGGCTGTATATATCTGTATGTAGTAATCTCCTGAGCTCCCTCTAGTGGTGGCTGTATATATCTGTATGTAGTAATTTCCTGAGCTCCCTCTAGTGGTGACTGTATATATCTGTATGTAGTAATATCCTGAGCTCCCTCTAGTGGTAGCTGTATATATCTGTATGTAGTAATCTCCTGAGCTCCCTCTAGTGGTGGCTGTATATATCTGTATGTAGTAATCTCCTGAGCTCCCTCTAGTGGTGGCAGTATACATCTGTATGCAGTAATCTCTGCTGAGCTCCCTCTAGTGGTGGCTGTATATATCTGTATGTAGTAATCTCCTGAGCTCCCTCTAGTGGTGGCTGTATATATCTGTATGTAGTAATTTCCTGAGCTCCCTCTAGTGGTGACTGTATATATCTGTATGTAGTAATATCCTGAGCTCCCTCTAGTGATGGCTGTATATATCTGTATGTAGTAATCTACTGAGCTTTCTCTAGTGGTGACTGTATATATTTGCATGTAGTAATCTCCTGAGCTCCCTCTAGTGGTGGCTGTATATATCTGTATGTAGTAATCTCCTGAGCTCCCTCTAGTGGTAGCTGTATATATCTGTATGCAGTAATCTCCTGAGCTCCCTCTAGTGGTGGCTGTATATATCTGTATGCAGTAATCTCCTGAGCTCCCTCTAGTGGTAGCTGTATATATCTGTATGTAGTAGTTTCCTGAGCTCCCTCTAGTGGTAGCTGCATATATCTGTATGCAGTAATCTCCTGAGCTCCCTCTAGTGGTGGCTGTATATATCTGTATGTAGTAATCTCCTGAGCTCCCTCTAGTGGTGGATGTATATATCTGTATGCAGTAATGTCCTGAGCTCCCTCTAGTGGTGACTGAATATATCTGTATGCAGTAATCTCCTGAGCTCCCTCTAGTGGTGGCTGTATATAACTGTATGTAGTAATCTCCTGAGCTCCCTCTAGTGGTGGCTGTATATATCTGTATGTAGTAGTTTCCTGAGCTCCCTCTAGTGGTGGCTGTATATATCTGTATGTAGTAATCTCCTGAGCTCCCTCTAGTGGTGGCTGTATATATCTGTATGTAGTAATCTCCTGAGCTCCCTCTAGTGGTGGCTGTATATATCTGTATGTAGTAGTTTCCTGAGCTCCCTCTAGTGGTGGCTGTATATATCTGTATGTAGTAATCTCCTGAGCTCCCTCTAGTGGTGACTGAATATATCTGTATGCAGTAATCTCCTGAGCTCCCTCTAGTGGTGGCTGTATATATCTGTATGTAGTAATCTCCTGAGCTCCCTCTAGTGGTGGCTGTATATATCTGTATGTAGTAATTTCCTGAGCTCCCTCTAGTGGTGGCTGTATATATCTGTATGTAGTAATCTCCTGAGCTCCCTCTAGTGGTGGCTGTATATATCTGTATGTAGTAGTCTCCTGAGCTCCCTCTAGTGGTGGCTGTATATATCTGTATGTAGTAATCTCCTGAGCTCCCTCTAGTGGTGGCTGTAATATATCTGTATGTAGTAATCTCCTGAGCTCCCTCTAGTGGTGGCTGTATATATCTGATATGCAGTAATCTCCTGAGCTCCCTCTAGTGGTGGCTGTATATATCTGTATGTAGTAATCTCCTGAGCTCCCTCTAGTGGTGGCTGTATATATCTGTATGTAGTAATCTCCTGAGCTCCCTCTAGTGGTGGCTGTATATATCTGTATGCAGTAATCTCCTGAGCTCCTCTAGTGGTGGCTATATATATCTGTATGTAGTAATATCCTGAGCTCCCTCTAGTGGTGGCTGTATATATCTGTATGTAGTAATCTCCTGAGCTCCCTCTAGTGGTGGCTGTATATATCTGTATGTAGTAATCTCCTGAGCTCCCTCTAGTGGTGGCTGTATATATCTGTATGTAGTAATCTCCTGAGCTCCCTCTAGTGGTGGCTGTATATATCTGTATGTAGTAATCTCCTGAGCTCCCCTAGTGGTGGCTGAATATATCTGTATGCAGTAATGTCCTGAGCTTCCCCTAGTGGTGGCTGTATATATCTGTATGTAGTAATCTCCTGAGCTCGCTCTAGTGGTGGCTGTATATATCTGTATGTAGTAGTCTCCTGAGCTCCCTCTAGTGGTGGCTGTATATCTGTATGTAGTAATCTCCTGAGCTCCCTCTAGTGGTGGCTGCATATATCTGTATGTAGTAATCTCCTGAGCTCCCTCTAGTGGTGGCTGTATAGATCTGTATGTAGTAATCTCCTGAGCTCCCTCTAGTGGTGGCTGTATATATCTGTATGTAGTAATCTCCTGAGCTCCCTCTAGTGGTGGCTGTATATATCTGTATGCAGTAATCTCCTGAGCTTCCTCTAGTGGTGGCTGTATATATCTGTATACAGTAATCTCCTGAGCTCCCTCTAGTGGTGGCTGTATATATCTGTATGTAGTAATCTCCTGAGCTCCCTCTAGTGGTGGCTGTATATATCTGTATGTAGTAATCTCCTGAGCTCCCTCTAGTGATGGCTGTATATATCTGTATGTAGTAATCTCCTGAGCTCCCTCTAGTGGTGGCTGTATATATCTGTATGTAGTAATCTCCTGAGCTCCCTCTAGTGGTGGCTGTATATATCTGTATGTAGTAATCTCCTGAGCTCCCTCTAGTGGTGACTGTATATATCTGTATGTAGTAATCTCCTGAGCTCCCTCTAGTGGTGGCTGCATATATCTGTATGTAGTAATCTCCTGAGCTCCCTCTAGTGGTGACTGTATATATCTGTATGTAGTAATCTCCTGAGCTCCCTCTAGTGGTGGCTGTATATATCTGTATGTAGTAATCTCCTGAGCTCCCTCTAGTGGTGGCTGTATATATCTGTATGCAGTAATCTCCTGAGCTCCCTCTAGTGGTGGCTGTATATATCTGTATGTAGTAATCTCCTGAGCTCCCTCTAGTGGTGGCTGTATATATCTGTATTCAGTAATCTCCTGAGCTCCCTCTAGTGGTGGCTGTATATATCTGTATGTAGTAATCTCCTGAGCTCCCTCTAGTGGTGGCTGTATATATCTGTATGTAGTAATCTCCTGAGCTCTCTCTAGTGGTGGCTGTATATATCTGTATGTAGTAATCTCCTGAGCTCCTCTAGTGGTGGCTGTATATATATATATATCTGTATGTAGTAATCTCCTGAGCTCCCTCTAGTGGTGGCTGTATATATCTGTATGTAGTAATCTCCTGAGCTCCTCTAGTGGTGGCTGTATATATCTGTATGTAGTAATCTCCTGAGCTCCCTCTAGTGGTGGCTGTGTATATCTGTATGTAGTAATCTCCTGAGCTCTCTCTAGTGGTGGCTGTATATATCTGTATGCAGTAATCTCCTAAGCTCCTCTAGTGGTGGCTGTATATATCTGTATGCAGTAATCTCCTGAGCTCCCTCTAGTGGTGGCTGTATATATCTGTATGTAGTAATCTCCTGAGCTCCCTCTAGTGGTGGCTGCATATATCTGTATGCAGTAATCTCCTGAGCTCCCTCTAGTAGTGGCTGTATATATCTGTATGCAGTAATCTCCAGAGCTCCCTCTAGTGGTTGCTTTATATATCTGTATGCAGTAATCTCCTGAGCTCCCTCTAGTGGTGGCTGTATATATCTGTATGTAGTAATCTCCTGAGCTCCCTCTAGAGGTGGCTGTATATATCTGTATGTAGTAATCTCCTGAGCTCCCTCTAGTGCTGGCTGTATATATCTGTATGTAGTAATATCCTGAGCTCCCTCTAGGGGTGGCTGTATATATCTGTATGTAGTAATCTCCTGAGCTCCCCCTAGTGGTGGCTGAATATATCTGTATGCAGTAATGTCCTGAGCTTCCCCTAGTGGTGGCTGTATATATCTGTATGTAGCAATCTCCTGAGCTCCCTCTAGTGGTTGTTGTATATCTCTGTATGTAATTAGCTCCTGAGCTCCCTCTATTGGTGACTGTATATCTGTATGTAGTAATCTCCTGAGCTCCCCCTAGTGGTGGCTGCATATATCAATATGTAGTAATCTCATGAGCTCCCCGTAGTGGTGACTTTATAGATCTGCATGTTAGTAATCTCCTGAGCTCCCCCTAGTGGTGGCTGTATATATCTGTATGTAGTAATCTCCTGAGCTCCCTCTAGTGGTGACTGTATATATCTGTATGCAGTAATCTCCTAAGCTTCCTCTAGTGGTGGCTGTATATATCTGTATGTAGTAATCTCCTGAGCTCCCTCTAGTGGTGGCTGTATATATCTGTATGTAGTAATATCCTGAGCTCCCTCTAGGGGTGGCTGTATATATCTGTATGTAGTAATCTCCTGAGCTCCCTCTAGTGATGGCTGTATATATCTGTATGCAGTAATGTCCTGAGCTTCCCCTAGTGGTGGCTGTATATATCTGTATGTAGCAATCTCCTGAGCTCCCTCTAGTGGTTGTTGTATATCTCTGTATGTAATTAGCTCCTGAGCTCCCTCTATTGGTGACTGTATATCTGTATGTAGTAATCTCCTGAGGTCCCCCTAGTGGTGGCTGCATATATCTATATGTAGTAATCTCCTGAGCTCCCCGTAGTGGTGACTTTATAGATCTGTATGTAGTAATCTCCTTAGCTCCCCCTAGTGGTGGCTGTATATATCTGTATGTAGTAATCTCCTGAGCTCCCCCTAGTGGTGGCTTTAAATATCTGTATGCAATAATCTCCAGAGCTCCATCTAGTGGTGGCTGTATATATCTGTATTTAGTCATCTCCCGAGCTCCCTCTAGTGGTGGCTGTATATATCTGTATTTTGTAACCTCCTGAGCTCCCTCTAGTGGTGGCTGTATATATCTGTATGTAGTAATCTCCTGAGCTCCCTCTAGTGGTGGCTGTATATATCTGTATGTAGTAATCTCCTGAGCTCTCTCTAGTGGTGGCTGTATATATCTGTATGTGGTAATCTCTTGATCTCCTCCTAGTGGTGGCTATATATATATATATATCTGTATGTAGTAATCTCCTGAGCTCCTTCTAGTGGTGGCTGTATATATCTGTATGTTGTAATCACATGAGCTCCCTCTAGTGGTGAATGTATATATCTGTATGTAGTAATCTCCTGAACTCCCCCTAATGGTGACTATGTAGATATGTATGTAGTAATCTCCCGAGCTCGTCCTTGTGGTGGCTTTATATATCTATATCCAGTAATCTCCTAAACTCGTCCTAGTGGTGGCTGTATATATCAGTATGCAGTAATCTCCTCATCTCCCTCTGGTGGTGGCTGTTTATATCTGCATGTAGTAATCTCCTGAGATTCCTCTAGTGGTGGCTGCATATTTCTGTATACTGTAATTTCCTGAGCTCCCTTTAGCTGTATTTATATGTATGCAGTAATCTCCAGAGCTCCCTCTAGTGGTTGCTTTATATATCTGTATGCAGTAATCTCCTGAGCTCCCTCTAGTGGTGGCTGTATATATCTGTATGTAGTAATCTCCTGAGCTCCCTCTAGAGGTGGCTGTATATACCTGTATGTAGTAATATCCTGAGCTCCCTCTAGGGGTGTCTGTATATATCTGTATGTAGTAATCTCCTGAGCTCCCTCTAGTGGTGGCCGTATATATCTGTATGTAGTAATCTCCTGAGCTCCCTCTAGTGGTGGCTGTATATATCTGTATATTGTAATCACATGAGCTCCCTCTAGTGGAGGCTGGATATATCTGTATGTAGTAATCTCCTGAGCTCCCCCTAGTGGTGGCTGCATACATCTATATGTATTAATCTCCTGAGCTCCCCCTAGTGGTGGCTGTATATATCTGTATGTAGTAATCTCCTGAACTCCCTCTACTGGTGGCTGTATATATCTGTATTTAGTCATCTCCTGAGCTCCTTCTAGTGGTGGCTGTATAAATCTGTATGTTGTAATCACATGAGCTCCCTCTAGTCGTGCCTGGATATATCTGTATGTAGTAATCTCCTGAGCTCCCTCTAGTGGTGGCTGTATATATCTGTATGTAGTAATCTCCTCATCTCCCTCTAGTGGTGGCTGTTTATATCTGTATGTAGTAATCTGCTGAGCTCCCCCTAGTGGTGGCTATATATATTAATATGTAGTAATCTCCTGAGCTCCCTCTAGTGGTGGCTGTATATATCTGTATGTAGTAATCTCCTGAGCTCCCTCGAGTGGTGGCTCTATATATCTGTATGTAGTAATCTCCTGAGCTCCCTCTAGTGGTGGCTCTATATATCTGTATGCAGTAATCTCCTGAGCTCCATTTAGTGGTGGCTGTATTTATATGTATGTAGTAATCTCCTGAGCTCCCTCTAGTAGTATCTGTTTATATCTGTATATAGTAATCTCCTGAGCTCCCTCTAGTGGTGGCTGTATATATCTGTATGTAGTAATCTTCTGAGCTCCCTCTAGTGGTGGCTGTATATATCTGTATGTAGTAATCTCCTGAGCTCCATCTAGTGGTGGCTGTATATATCTGTATGTAGTAATCTCCTGAGCTCCCTCTAGTGGTGTCTGTTTATATCTGTATATAGTAATCTCCTGAGCTCCCTCTAGTGGTGGCTGTATATATCTGTATGTAGTAATCTCCTGAGCTCCCTCTAGTGGTGACTGTATATATCTGTATGTAGTAATCTCCTGAGCTCCCTCTAGTGGTGGCTGTATATATCTGTATGAAGTAATCTCCTGAGCTCCCTCTAGTGGTGGCTGTATATATCTGTATGTAGTAATCTCCTGAGCTCCCTCTAGTGGTGGCCGTATATATCTGTATGTAGTAATCTCCTGAGCTCCCTCTAGTGGTTGCTGTATATATCTGTATGTAGTAATCTTCTGAGCTCCATCTAGTGGTGGCTGTATATGTTGGAATCTACTAATCGGTGATCTCCCTTTAGTGGTGGCGGTATATATCTGTATGTAGTAAACTCTTGAGCTCCCTCTAGTGGGGAATGTATATATTGTTATGTAGTAATCTTCTGAGCTCCTTCTAGTGGGGAATATATATATCTGTATGTATTAATCTCCTAAGCTTCCTCTAGTGGTTGCTGTATATATCTGTATATAGTGATCTCCTGAGCTTTCTCTAGTGGTGGCTGTATATATCTGTATGTAGTAATCTCCTTAGCTCCCTCTAGTGGTGGCTCTATATATCTGTATGCAGTAATCTCCTGAGCTCCATCTAGTGGTGGCTGTATATATCTGTATGTAGTAATCTCCTGAGCTCCCTCTAGTGGTGTCTGTTTATATCTGTATATAGTAATCTCCTGAGCTCCCTCTAGTGGTGGCTGTATATATCTGTATGTAGTAATCTCCTGAGCTCCTCTAGTGGTAGCTGTATATATCTGTATGTAGTAATCTCCTGAGCTCCATCTAGTGGTGGCTGTATATATCTGTATGCAGTAATCTCCTGAGCTCCCTCTAGTGGTGGCTGTATATATCTGTATGTAGTAATCTCCTGAGCTCCCTCTAGTGGTGGCTGCATATATCTGTATGCAGTAATCTCCTGAGCTCCCTCTAGTGGTGGCTGTATATATCTGTATGTAGTAATCTCCTGAGCTCCTCTAGTGGTGGCTGTATATATCTGTATGCAGTAATGCTCCTGAGCTCCCTCTAGTGGTGACTGAATATATCTGTATGCAGTAATCTCCTGAGCTCCCTCTAGTGGTGGCTGTATATAACTGTATGTAGTAATCTCCTGAGCTCCCTCTAGTGGTGGCTGTATATATCTGTATGTAGTAGTTTCCTGAGCTCCCTCTAGTGGTGGCTGTATATATCTGTATGTAGTAATCTCCTGAGCTCCCTCTAGTGGTGGCTGTATATATCTGTATGTAGTAGTTTCCTGAGCTCCCTCTAGTGGTAGCTGTATATATCTGTATGCAGTAATCTCCTGAGCTCCCTCTAGTGGTGGCTGAATATATCTGTATGTAGTAATCTCCTGAGCTCCCTCTAGTGGTGGCTGTATATATCTGTATGCAGTAATCTACTGAGCTCCCTCTAGTGGTGGCTGTATATATCTATATGTAGTAATCTCCTGAGCTCCCTCTAGTGGTGGCT
This sequence comes from Bufotes viridis, assembly GCA_033119425.1. Classification (NCBI taxonomy): domain Eukaryota; kingdom Metazoa; phylum Chordata; class Amphibia; order Anura; family Bufonidae; genus Bufotes; species Bufotes viridis. Next base: position 394,142,376 of record CM065593.1, read on the forward strand.
GTATATATCTGTATGTAGTAATCTCCTGAGCTCCCTCTAGTGGTGGCTGTATATATCTGTATGCAGTAATCTCCTGAGCTCCTCTAGTGGTGGCTATATATATCTGTATGTAGTAATATCATGAGCTCCCTCTAGAGGTGGCTGTATATATCTGTATGTAGTAATCTCCTGAGCTCCCTCTAGTGCTGGCTGTATATATCTGTATGTAGTAATCTCCTGAGCTCCCTCTAGTGGTGGCTGTATATATCTGTATGTAGTAATATCCTGAGCTCCCTCTAGTGGTGGCTGTATATATCTGTATGCAGTAATCTCCTGAGCTTCCTCTAGTGGTGGCTGTATATATCTGTATGTAGCAATCTCCTGAGCTCCCTCTAGTGGTGGCTGTATATCTCTGTATGTAGTAAGCTCCTGAGCTCCCTCTAGTGGTGACTGTATATACTGTATGTAGTAATCTCCTGAGCTCCCTCTACTGGTGGCTGTATATATCAATATGTAGTAATCTCATGAGCTCCCTGTAGTGGTGACTTTATATATCTGTATGTAGTAATCTCCTGAGCTCCCTCTAGTGGTGGCTGTATATATCTGTATGTAGTAATCTCCTGAGCTCCCTCTAGTGGTGACTGTATATATCTGTATGCAGTAATCTCCTGAGCTTCCTCTAGTGGTGGCTGTATATATCTGTATACAGTAATCTCCTGAGCTCCCTCTAGTGGTGGCTGTATATATCTGTATGTAGTAATCTCCTGAGCTCCCTCTAGTGGTGGCTGTATATATCTGTATGTAGTAATCTCCTGAGCTCCTCTAGTGGTGGCTGTATATATCTGTATGTAGTAATCTCCTGAGCTCCCTCTAGTGGTGGATGTATATATCTGTATGTAGCAATCTCCTGAGCTCCCTCTAGTGGTGGCTGTATATATCTGTATGTAGTAATCTCCTGAGCTCCCTCTAGTGGTGACTGTATATATCTGTATGTAGTAATCTCCTGAGCTCCCTCTAGTGGTGGCTGCATATATCTGTATGTAGTAATCTCCTGAGCTCCCTCTAGTGGTGACTGTATATATCTGTATGTAGTAATCTCCTGAGCTCCTCTAGTGGTGGCTGTATATATCTGTATGTAGTAATCTCCTGAGCTCCCCCTAGTGGTGGCTTTAAATATCTGTATGCAGTAATCTCCTGAGCTCCATCTAGTGGTGGCTGTATATATCTGTATGTAGTAATCTCCTGAGCTCCCTCTAGTGGTGGCTGTATATATCTGTATTGTAGTAATCTCCTGAGCTCCCTCTAGTGGTGGCTGTATATATCTGTATGTAGTAATCTCCTGAGCTCCCTCTAGTGGTGGCTGTATATATCTGTATGTAGTAATCTCCTGAGCTCTCTCTAGTGGTGGCTGTATATATCTGTATGTGGTAATCTCTTGAGCTCCTCCTAGTGGTGGCTGTATATATATCTGTATGTAGTAATCTCCTGAGCTCCTTCTAGTGGTGGCTGTATATATCTGTATGTTGTAATCTCATGAGCTCCCCTAGTGGTGACTGTATATATCTGTATGTAGTAATCTCCTGAGCTCCCCTAGTGGTGACTGTATAGATCTGTATGTAGTAATCTCCTGAGCTCCGTCCTTAGTGGTGGCTTTATATATCTATATGCAGTAATCTCCTAAACTTCCTCTAGTGGTGGCTGTATATATCTGTATGCAGTAATCTCCTGAGCTCCCTCTAGTGGTGGCTGTATATATCTGTATGTAGTAATCTCCTGAGCTTCCTCTAGTGGTGGCTGCATATATCTGTATGCTGTAATCTCCTGAGCTCCCTCTAGTGGTGGCTGTATATATCTGTATGCAGTAATCTCCAGAGCTCCCTCTAGTGGTTGCTTTATATATCTGTATGTAGTAATCTCCTGAGCTCCCTCTAGTGGTGGCTGTATATACCTGTATGTAGTAATCTCCTGAGCTCCCTCTAGTGGTGGCTGTAAATATCTGTATGCAATAATCTCCAGAGCTCCCTCTAGTGGTGGCCGTATATATCTGTATGTAGTAATCTCCTGAGCTCCCTCTAGTGGTGGCTGTATATATCTGTATATTGTAATCACATGAGCTCCCTCTAGTGGAGGCTGGATATATCTGTATGTAGTAATCTCCTGAGCTCCCTCTAGTGGGGAATGTATATATCTGTATGTAGTAAGCTCCTGAGCTCCCGTTAGTGCTGGCTGTACATATCTGTATGTAGTAATCTCCTGATCTCCCTCTAGTGGTGGCTGTATATATCTGTATTTAGTAATCTCCTGAGCTCCTTCTAGTGGTGGCTGTATATATCTGTATGTTGTAATCACATGAGCTCCCTCTAGTGGTGCCTGGATATATCTGTATGTAGTAATCTATTAAGCTCCCTCTAGTGGTGGCTGTATATATCTGTATGTAGTAATCTCTTGAGCTCCTCTCTAGTGGTGGCTGTTTATATCTGTATGTAGTAATCTGCTGAGCTCCCTCTAGTGGTGGCTGTATATATTCTGTATGTAGTAATCTCCTGAGCTCCCTCTAGTGGTGGCTGTATATATCTGTATGTAGTAATCTCCTGAGCTTCCTCTAGTGGTGGCTGTATATATCTGTATGTAGTAATCTCCTGAGCTCCTCTAGTGGTGGCTGTATATATCTGTATGTAGTAATCTCCTGAGCTCCATCTAGTGGTGGCTGTATATATCTGTATGTAGTAATCTCCTGAGCTCCCTAGTAGGTATCTGTTTATATCTGTATATAGTAATCTCCTGAGCTCCTCTAGTGGTGGCTGTATATATCTGTATGTAGTAATTTCTGAGCTCCCTCTAGTGGTGGCTGTATATATCTGTATGTAGTAATCTCCTGAGCTCCATCTAGTGGTGGCTGTATATATCTGTATGTAGTAATCTCCTAAGCTCCTCTAATGGTGGCTGTTTATATCTGTATATAGTCATCTCCTGAGCTCCTCTAGTGGTGGCTGTATATATCTGTATGCAGTAATCTACTGAGCTTCCTCTAGTGGTGACTGTATATATCTTGTATGTAGTAATCTCTCTGAGGCTCCACTCTAGTGGTGGCTGTATATATCTGTATGCAGTAATCTCCTGAGCTCCCCTCTAGTGGTGGCTGTATATATCTGTATTAGCAATCTCCTGAGCTCCTCTAGTGGTGGCTGTATATATCATATGCAGTAATCTCCTGAGCTCCCTCTAGTGGTGGCTGTATATATCTGTATGTAGTAATCTCCTGAGCTCCCTCTAGTGGTGGCTGTATATATCTGTATGTAAGTAATCTCCTGAGCTCCCTCTAGTGGTGGCTGTATATATCTGTATGTAGTAATCTCCTGAGCTCCCTCTAGTGGTGGCTGTATATATCTGTATGTAGTAATCTCCTGAGCTCCCTCTAGTGGTGGCTGTATATATCTGTATGTAGTAATCTCCTGAGCTCCCTCTAGTGGTGGCTGTATATGTCTGTGATGTAGTAATCTGCTGAGCTCCACTCTAGTGGTGGCTGTATATATCTGTATGTAGTAATCTCATAGGCTCCCTCTAGTGGTGACTGTATATATCTGTTATGTAGCTACTCTCCTGAGCTCCTTCTAGTGGTGGCTGTATATCTGTATGTAGTAATCTCCTAGAGCTTCCTCTAGTGGTTGCTGTATATCTGTCATGCAGGTAATCTCCTGAGCTTCCTCTGGTGGTGGCTGATATCGTCTGTAGCTGTAGTAATCTCCTGAGCTCCTCTAGTGGTGGCTGTATATATCTGTATGCAGTAATCTCCTGAGCTCCATCTAGTGGTGGCTGTATATATCTGTATGCTAGTGAATCTCCTTGAGCTCCTCTCTAGTGGTGTGCTGTTCTATATCTGTAGTATAGTAATCTCCTGAGCTCCCTCTAGTGGTGGCTGTATATATCTGTATGTAGTAATCTTCTGGAGCTCCATCTAGTAGTGGCTGTATATGATCTGTATGTAGTAATCTCCTGAGCTCCATCTAGTGGTGGCTGTATATATCTGTATGTAGTAATCTCCTAGAGCTCCCTCTAGTGGTAGGCTGTATATATCTGTATGTAGTAATCTCCTGAGCTCCCTCTAGTGGTGGCTGTATATATGCTGTAATGTAGTTAATCTCCTGAGCTTCCTCTAGTGGTGGCTGTATATATCTGTATGCAGTAATCTCCTGAGGCTCCCTCTAGTGGTGGCTGTATATATCTGTATGTAGTAATCTCCTGAGCTGCCCCTAGTGCTGGCTGTATATATCTGTATGTAGTAATCTTCTGAGCTCCTCTAGTGGTAGGCTGTATATATCTGTATGTAGTAATCTCCTGAGCTCCATCTAGTGGTGGCTGTATATATCTGTATGTAGTAATCTCCTGAGCTCCCTCTAGTGGTAGTCTGTTTATATCTGTATGTAGTAATCTCCTGAGCTCTCTCTAGTGGTGGCTGTATATATCTGTATGTAGTAGTCTCCTGAGCTCCATCTAGTGGTGGCTGTATATATCTGTAATGTAGTAATCGGCTGATCTCCTCTAGTGGTGGCTGTATATATCTGTATGTAGTTGTCTCCTGAGCTCCCTCTAGTAGTGGACTGTATATATCTGTATGTAGTAATCTCCTGAGGTCCCTCTAGTGGTGGCTGTATATATCTGTATGTAGTAATCTCCTGAGCTCCGTCTAGTGGTGGCTGTATATATCTGTATGCAGTAATCTCCTGAGCTCCGTCTAGTGGTGGCTGTATATATCTGTATGCAGTAATCTCCTGAGCTCCCTCTAGTGGTGGCTGTATATATCTGTATGTAGTAATCTCCTGAGCTCCCTCTAGTGGTGGCTGTATATATCTGTATGCAGTAATCTCCTGAGCTCCTTCTAGTGGTGGCTGTATATATCTGTATGTAGTAATCTCCTGAGCTCCCTCTAGTGGTGGCTGTATATATCTGTATGCAGTAATCTCCTGAGCTCCCTCTAGTGGTGGCTGTATATATCTGTATGTAGTAATCTTCCTGAGATCCCTCTAGTGGTGGCTGTATATATCTGTATGTAGTAATCTTCTGAGCTCCCTCTAGTGGTGGCTGTATATATCTGTATGTAGTGATCTCCTGAGCTCCTCTAGTGGTGATTGTATATATCTGTATGCAGTAATCTCCTGAGCTCCCTCTAGTGGTGGCTGTATATATCTGTATGTAGTAATCTCCTGAGCTCCCTCTAGTGGTGGCTGTATATATCTGTATGTAGTAATCTCCTGAGCTCCCTCTAGTGGTGGCTGTATATATCTGTATGTAGTAATCTCCTGAGCTCCCTCTAGTGGTGGCTGTATATATTTGCATGTAGTAATCTCCTGAGCTCCCTCTAGTGGTGACTGTATATATCTGTATGCAGTAATCTCCTGAGCTCTCTCTAGTGGAGTCTGTATATATTTGTATGTAGTAATCTCCTGAACTCCCTCTACTTGTTGCTGAATATATCTGCATGTAGTTGTCTCCTAAGCTCCCTCTAGTGGTGGCTGTAATAAGTTCTTCAGCTTTCTCTAGAGGTGGCTTTATATATTCAGTCTGCTCCTGTGCTCTCCCTAGTGGTGGCTGCAGGTAACAGAATTGTATGATATGTCACTTTGTCTAGGCAGAGGAAAGTAAACTACTTATCTTAAATTCTGATTTGACTACTATAAAAATATATTAATAAAGAAATTGGTATGTTTTTTTGTTCCTAATTAATGGAATTTACTTTTACTGGTTTTTATTAGATACATTTTGTCTGGTGAAAGTCAAGTTTCCCTCTTCTCCCCTGATGGAGCCAGCACAATCATCTAAATTCTTGAGATGTGTTTTTGTCCTGCAGGAGTTTGTTGCTCATTCAGAGGACTGTGATGGAGAAGGTTTATTTCTTGGAGACCACAATAGACAGGGTGTAGGTTTCGCCTCTGGATAAACATTTGTTGACATGAGAAAATCTCAAGAATCAAGAATTTGTAAACAGAAGGAAACCAAGGATTTCTAGGAAGCAATCAGAGAAAAAGGGAACTGGAGACATCTGCGGAGAAATAGATATTTCCATGCACAGTGGCTCCTCAGGTTACAATGTTTATTGGTTCCAGGACGACCATTGTAAGTTGAAAGTGAAACAATTGAAACTTCAGTCCATAACTCTATGGAATACTGTTAATTGAAAACCCCAAAATGTCATCTGAAGATAAGAAGAAATGAACATTTATGAAAAATAAGCAGATAACTAAGACAGATAAGTCCTCATATATAACAGTCAGGAGTAGATGCTGAACCTGTGAATCACCATCGGTGATGAGGACAGGAGCCTCTTCTGGGTTTTGTATAGTACATAGTGTACCCGAAACATAACATGGAGCCGTCCTCACCTGATGCCAAAGGAGCCGCTCATCCTGGTGCAGACAGAGGGCAGGACACGTAATACCGCACTGTACCGTAGTGTAACAATGGCAGTTGGCAGCCGCCAGCGTGCAGTGCGTCCGACTACGTACCTCAGTCGAGCTGCACGCGGGGCTCCTCCTCTTCGCTGCAGGCTCCAGACCCGCTTTCCTGCGCTGTCGCAGGCTACGACAGCTTCTGTTATATCTTGTAGGAGCTGCAGGCGTCCTGGTACCTTAAGGGTTAATGCACGCCCCTGATTCCGCCCTCTCTCCAATCCTGGCCAGGCACCACCTTTATAAGGGTGCTTCCCCCTTCCTGCAATGCCTGAGCAATATTGTACTTCCTACAGCTAAGGCTCCTGCTGTTCCTGCATTCGATCTCTTGCTTATGACCTCTGCCTGTATCCTGGGAATGCCTCGCAATGCTTGTTAGGTGTCGCCTTGGTCTCATGATGTCAAAATGTGAACAGCATGATGAGGAGGACTGTTTGATACCAATTCTAATTGAACCAGGACACTTTTGGTCGATTCATGGATCAAACACCTGTTGTGAATTTTGCTGTTAAGCTCCATGTTAGAGAACAGCAAGTTGTGCAAAATGTCCTGAAACATTGAACAGTTAGACATGTGCATTCAGAAGTTTAGAGACGGTCATATTAAGTTCTCCTGTAAAGGTTAGAGGGCATTTTAGGTTCATCTTGAAATTTCACCCACAAGAAAAATATCTCTAACTTTTTGTGAGTAGTGTATTGTATCCTGAGGCCGTTGTATCTTGAGAGGTGCCATAATTGGGGCTGATGATGACTAAATGGCTGGTGAGTATATTTCTTGGCTTAGCTGACCCTGGGCTCTAGTGTCCTCTAGTATGTGTTTGAATACATACAGTACATAGTAGCTCCTGTATCTGTGCATGTCAACAACATGGCGCAAAAGCCTACAGATGTAGCAGAGCTGAGTGTGACATTTACCCTAACAAGGTTTTACATAAGACTGGAGGTAACTGACAAAATGAACTCTGTTATAATGGCCTTTCCCTTGTACTATTGTTCCGTCTGTGCCAGGATCAGTGTCTTTTTGGATTGAATTTGAGCTACATATTTCTTGGTATGACTATTCGCTGGTGCCCTTGTTCCGTATATCCTGGTCCCAGTTACTTGTGGTGTGAATTGTGCCAATGTGCTGATACCCTTCCTCAGTTGTGTATTGTGTTAATCTTGCTTTGTGTCTGCATGTGTTCCATTAATGAGTTCTTCAGTCTGCTATATAGTCCTTATAGTTCTGTGATAGTTTGGTAAATGTCTCTTGAGTGCTATGACCTGCCCTGGTTGTGCAATAATGTCTTTCATTTCACGTACTTCCCTTGTCATGGATTATATGTGCTCTGCTAGGGACGGTATGGAGTCCCTCTGTCCATATTCCTGTACCGCTGTATCTGTGCTGTGTCCTTTAGTGACAGAGTGAGCGTCTTGGGTTTCCTTCCACCAATATGTCTTGACCACTGCCATGTATCCATATCGCCAAAGTCTATATGTCTCGTTCTTGAGCATTCTGTGTCTGCATGCCAATATGTCTAGCTCTTACGGAGTGTGACCAGGGTCCTGCAGCTCTTGCTGAGAATGTTTGGGTTCCTGCACCAACTACCATGTGTGTTCGGGTTCCTGTTTGTTCATCTGCCAGGATCACGAATCAGAGATCGGAGCCGTGTGAGGGCTTGTATTTTTTTGTGGGTTGAGTTAACGTTTCTAACATTTTTTTAATTACAAAGATAGAACCCATACAATACAATTTTGCATACAGTGAACTGCGCACTGTGTGCAGTATAACACCAGATATGGTACACAGGTAAGCATAGAAGGTGCAGTATATAACGCCTGTATAATATAAACAAGTTCCCCCGACCTCTATGGCGAACAGAGCAGCAAGTCATGTTGTATTCTAAAAATGAAAAACACTTTGTTAACTAGTTTTATTTTTTAACCAAGGGCGAAAAATAAACAAATAAAACAATATACAAAAGGAAGGGGGAGAAAAAAGGGGAAGGAAAGGTCGGCAAAGGTGAAAGACAATGGGCTAGTATTGAGCTGTAGACGTGATATGGTGAGAGACCACGAGGCCAAGGGGTATCACCGAGTTTCAGATATTTCTTAAGGAGAGGAATAACGCTGTGCTGATAATTGCTTCCCCTAGACACAAAACACTCTGAATCTGGACCAGGGCGACCATATGCGAGCGAACCTTTAGGAGAGTTCTTCTAATCTATACAACTGGTGAACCCTAGCAATCCATTGGGACGCAGAGGCTGTGGTGGTGGATTTCCATGTTGTAGCTATGAGAAGTGTGGCTTCTGCTTTAGTAGGGCGTAAAAACTGTTTTGTGACATTCAGAGCATTGTCAGGAAGAAGCAACAGCTGAAACATCTCTAGCGTGCACGGCAGGGGAACATGGCATAGGCCCTTAATGACTTTGGCCACAACATCCCAAAAGGGCCTCCACGTCCATCACATATGCTTTGCTGATATGTACCAACATCCAAATTGCACTTCCAGAAAGTTGAGGGATAAGATGTATATGTATGAGGGGCAACACCCCGAAACAGCTGTCTGTGGATGGATAACTGGCTTAGGTTTTCCCCGTCACATCCTTAAAGCTTGTAAAAAAGCAGGATCTTGACACCACTTATTATGGTGGATTTTGTGATCTCTGTAATGGAGACACCCCTTTTCACCAGTTTTCCTTCCTTCGAGGGATATCTGGCTTTCATTGTGTTGTAGACCCAATACTGGGGCTCCACATTTATTTTGGATAAGATGTATTTACTTGGTTGATTTTTGCTGGCATTGCGTGCCATCTGTTAAGAATTTTTAAAGCATTTTCCTGGCCCCATACACCCTAACAGGAGCGGATTGGCCATAGACCCTACAGGGAAATTTCCCAGTGGGCCAATGCCTAGGAGCGCCACCCAAGCCCCCTTATGGTCACCAGCCAGGTTCATAATGATCTGATTCTCTCTTACGTTGATGGCCAGCAGCCACAGCAGCCCTCCTGAATTCAACAATATCAACATCCTCAGGACAGTGATACAGTTGAATACTGTGGAGCAGATGGCAGTATTTTGTGCTGCACTGTGGTATTTGGTTCAGCTGGAGTGGTATATGGCTCTGCACTATGGTATTGCTGGCCCTGCCGAATTATGTTGCCCTGCCTTCTGTCAATTTGGACCCACCTGCAACATGGGGCCACTTTTACCTTTTTTTCCAGGGCCACTTTTAGTTCCCAGTCCGCCCCTGCACCCTAGAGACATTCTGAGGTGAGTGTAAGAACAATTTGATTTGTTCAGCATTAAAGGACATATGAAGGTTGGATTTCCATGCAGCAAGATACGGTAAATATTTGGTGTCAGAAGAGGAGAGAGTGAGGAGCCTAGAGTAAATGGTAGAAGGACCTTTCCAACTGTTTAAGGGACCTATTGTAATCTGGACGTGTTAACAAAGCTTTTGGAGCACGATGGACCACAGGGTAAGAAAGGAAATTGAGAGTGGGTGAACTGAGTCTACCTCTCAATTCTTCACATGTCAGAATCAAACCATTTTGTAGGAGTAACGAGAAGGGGACCTGAGAGTGATTGAAAACATCAACACATCGTGGTTCGAAGTCACAGACTTGTGTCAGGGTGGAGAGCTTACCTATCGAATTGGTTGTCTGTCTTCCACATGTTCTAAGTGGTATATGTAAATGGCTTGGGCAAACGGTAGATAATTGTAGTGGGACAATCACGGAGAAGTAGTTGTCTAAGGGGGCACGTTGCATCTTTTCCCTCAACCGCCACCCAATACTTATGTTTAGGTTGGTGAAGTCACTCAAGTCCCCGGAGTAAATGTACTGATCTAAAATGGAGGTGAGGATCTGGCATGCTATACCCCCACAGATGTCCAGTCTAGTTAAAGTAGAGTATGCTATCTCCAGAAAGTCCTTTCATGTAATGTGAACTAGTGTAATGGGACATGTATGGGAAGAACTTGGAAGAGGTAAAGAAATTTGGGGAAGATTTAGCTTCTGAGCACGTTTTTATGGCCAATACATGCAGAACGCATAAAGAAAATGGTAATTCCCATGAGGATAACTATTGTTGGACTTAGGACAACGATGAGACATAATTTAATTTATAGAGGTCCTTGAAGTTCTTAGACATGTGAATCCTAAAAAACTTGAGTGTCAGTTTGGACCAGTCAAATGGGAAGTGGGTTGAAGGTGTTTTGCTGTCCCTGGAGGCAGGGAAACATTCAAAACTTGGGTTTGGACATATTTGGGGTCATTAATCAAACTGGTGTAAAGTAGAACTGTCTTAGTTGCCAATAGTCACCAATCAGATTCCTCCTTTCATTTTCCAAAGGAGCTGTGAAAGATAGGAGGTGGAATCTGATTGGTTGCTGTGGGCAACTAAGCTAGTTTTACTTTACACCAGTTTGATAAATAACCCCAATTAACCTTAAATCCAGAAATAAAGCTGAAATCTAGGAATAAGGAGTGCAGATAGGGCTGTTAAGTTAAAATGAATAATAGATCGTCCACAAAAGTAGCTGCTCGATGTTCCTTGCCATCACACTGCATCTTTTTGACCCTTGGGCTCGACTGTATCTTTTGTAGAAGAGTTTCACTTGTTAGGAGAGGGCTAAAGGACATCCCTGTCTCATTATGAATGGGGGAGGGATTTAAGAAGTTATTGTTAACGGATACTCGCTGTGTCGGCGAGCTATACTTGGAGAAAATAACAACAATAAATTGATCGGGGATATTATATCTTTGTAATGTATTATATCTTTGTTGAATGTTTTTTCTGGGCTGGGAGTTGTAGCATTCAATAAGTATTGTCCTTGTCCTCCCTCTGTGGGACGAAGCCCAACTGATCAGGGTCAATGAGATCAGGAAGAAAATGTTTAAGCTTGCAAGCTTGCTTCAGATCAGAGTTGAGCAGTGAAAAATAGAGACGTTGGACTCCTGGGTTTGAGGGTGGGAAGGGGTTCCTTTCAATGCTAAATTAAATAATTGTGTCAGATAAGAGAGTAAGATGTCATGGAATGTGTCATAATAGAAAGAAGGGAGACCATCTGGGCCAGAACATTTGTTTTTAGGTGCCCAACGTAATGCTGTTAAGATATCCTCTTGCTGAAAAGGCTTACACAAAGATGAGGCTTGTTCAGGTGAGGAATAGTGATGAGCGGGAGGTGCCATATTCGATTTTGCGATATTTCGCGAATATTCGATTGAATTTTCATCATATATTCGTCGAAATCGAATATTCGTCATTATTCTATATATTGCGAATGTTACGCGAATTTATATTCGCATCGCGAATTTAACTTAGAGCTGAGTTCCTAATGGTTGACAACCATTAGGAACTCAGCTCTAAGTTCAATTCGCCATGCGATAATTATAACCGGAATTACTCGCATTGCGAATGAAACTTAGAGCTGAGTTGTATTGCTAGAATATAACGAATATCGCAATGCGAATAATTCTGGTTATATTAATCGCATTGCGATTACAACTTAGTCAAATTTGTGAGATCGTGATTCTCACATCCGACAGTACATTTTAGCATGGAGGCGTTCCCATGCACACAAGGAGTCTAGGATTGCACAAACACAGCAATTGAACCCGAAAGCCTGATGAAGGGCACAGGAATGGCCCGAAACGTTGCTTTTGTATGAATTGGCAATCCGGCTAAAATAAATTCACACGTATTTGCAAACAAAATAATCTGGTGTGCTGTAAAAATTTATATGAAAATGCACACAAGGAGTCAGCAGAAGCAGCAACGGGCATTGATTGGAGTGGGCAGGGAGCCAGGAATCCTCCGGACAGGTAAGAACAGCTTTTGGGAAGTGGGAAGACAACCAGAGAGCAGCAAGGATTAACATATAAAAAAAAAAAAAAAAGAATATTTGAAATTGCGAATATATAACGAATATATTCACAATAAAAATTCGCTATTCGAATATTCGCACTCAACACTAGTGAGGAAAGTGAATGGATTCCAGGGACGATTTAGTTAAGTGTATTTTACATTCAGAGATATCCGAGGAATCATCATACTCAAATATGACTCATACTATAGGTTGTAGTAATATTTCCTAAATTCTTCTGCTATAGCGGGGGTAGTGTAACGTATGTCACCAGAAGGGGAACAAATAACTGAGATAAAGGATTTCTGCTTCCTTTTCTTAACTTGCGCTATCATGAAGTTAGTGGGTCTGTCTCTGGGGCATAAAACTTATGTTGAGAAGAAAGATATAGATTGAGAACATTTTCCAGCTCAGATCTGAGGTCCCTGAGTAATTGTCCATTATTGTCAACCAAAGTCTTTTTTCGCTGACCTTCTATGTGACCAGTTCTATGTAGTAAGTCTCGTAACTTTTCTTCTCTTTTTGGTGGAGGATGATAACGCAATGAACTCCCCTCTAAGGAAAGCCTTGTGTGATTCCTACAATGTGCCCGTGGAGAAGCCCCATTGTCATTCACCACAAAGAATTCTCTTAGCAGTTGTTGTACCGTGGAAGGGGATTTGAGGAGAATCTCGTTCAGTCTCCAGTTCGGGTTAGTGATGAGCGGCAGGTGCCATATTCGATTTAGACGAAATTCGCGAATATTCGCTAGAATATTCGTCTCATATTCGTCTAAATCGATTTTCCACAGGGGCATGTAGCATGATAGATAACACCTATTGTTGAACAATCAATCCTGTGTGTGATCTTGTATACATGTCGCCCCGTAGCATCCAGAAAGGAATCACATTTGATTACATTTGGACATGCTACGCATCTCCCGCAGGGGTAACACCCCCATTTTGGTCCCTTGGACCCGAACATCTTACCAGGTTGTTCTCCCCTGTGATGACTCTGAACCAGCATGTCCCGAAAGTTCCTGCTCCTTCTGTAAGCTATGGATGGTTAAGGAGGGAGATACTTCCTTAATATCCTATCGGATAGGAGTATCGGACAGAATTTTTGTAAGATTGATCGTATCTCCTATGATCTAGAATTGAACGTAGTGATCAGTCTTACCATTTGCGATTTTTCCTTAGTTCTTTTCACATGTAGTAGTTCACTCTGTGTAATATTAGTCGCTTCAGAGTCCTATTACTATACCCTTTCTCCTTGAAACGTCCTGTCAGTTCAACCATCTGTTTCTTAAAGTTGTATTCCTCAGAGCACAGACGTCGTAACCGTAAGAATTGTCCCACCGGGATATTCCGTATAAGATGCTGTGGATGTGCGGATGATGCATGTAACAGGCTATTAGTGGCCGTGGGCTTTCTGAACAAATTTGTTGGAATATATTCATTTGCGTCTCTCCTTAATTCCAAATCCAGAAAATCAATCTGGTCCCTACTCCATTTATATGTCAACCGTATATTATACGGATTATCATTGAAGCCGGAGATGAAATCCTCCAATTCCTGGACCGAACCCTGCCAGAAAAACAGAATGTCATCAATAAACCTTGCCCAAAAATGAACACGTTCAATATCTCTGGCAGGGTTGCTCATAAAGATTTCTCTCTCCCACTGGCCCAGAAAAAGATTTGCATAGGAAGGCGCGAAGGCTGCCCCCATTGCAGTGCCCTGCGTCTGGAGGTAAAAAAACTCCTTAAAAATAAAAAAATGATGAGTAAGTGCAAATCTAGTAAATTCAATGAGAAACTCACTAGGTGTGGCATCTGTGTTGTTCATCATCAGGCTTTGGATCTGGCCAGGATTCCATCTTCATGTCGGATTGATGTATATAAGGACTCGATGTCACATGTCACCATCAGCATGTCGGCTTGGATATGGATCCCATCGATTTTGCTGAGTAGGTCCTGACTGTCACGGATATATGAGGGAAGAGTTTCCACAATTGGTTTCAAATGAAAATCAATTAATTGGCACAAGGGTTCCAGCATATTACCCCCCCCCCCCCCCCCCCGACACAATGGGCCTTCCTGGAGGATTTTCCAAACATTTATGAACTTTGGGGAGTAGGTACAGGGTGGATATGGATGGTGCATCGGCAATTAGGCCGGACATCTGTTGTTGATTCAGAAAGCCCACATCTTTGGCCCGTGTTAGGATGTTCATAAGTTCTACTTTAAACTTAGAGAGGGGGTTAAAGGTAAGACGTTTGTAACAGTTTGGATCCCTAAGTTGCCAAAATGCTTCCTTTTCATAAAGTTTAACAGGCCAAAGAACAACGTTCCCACCCTTGTCGGACGGTTTGAATACCATGTCCTTCATGTTGCGTAGTTGTTGTAACGCTAGGCGCTGATCATGGTGTAAGTTATCCCTCAGTTTACTCTTGGGTCTACGGGTAACCTTCTCTGTCCATGTATGTGGTGACCGCGACTATGAGTGTGTCCATGTATGTGGTGACCGTGTGTATGAGTGTGTCCATGTATGTGGTGACCGCGTGTATGAGTGCGTCCATGTATGTGGTGACCGCGTGTATCCATGTATGTGGTGACCGCGTGTATCCATGTATGTGGTGAGCGCATGTATGAGTGCGTCCATGTATGTGGTGATTGTGTATGAGTGCATCCATGTATGTGGTGAGCGCATGTATGAGTGGGTCCATGTATGTGGTGAGCGCATGTATGAGTGGGTCCATGTATGTGGTGACCGTATGTATGAGTGTGTCCATGTATGTGGTGACCGCGTGTATCCATGTATGTGGTGAGCGCATGTATGAGTGCGTCCATGTATGTGGTGATTGTGTATGAGTGTGTCCATGTATGTGGTGAGCGCATGTATGAGTGTGTCCATGTATGTGGTGACCGCGTGTATGAGTGTGTCCATGTATGTGGTGACCGCGTGTATGAGTGTGTCCATGTATGTGGTGAGTGCATCTATGTATGGGGTGACCACATTTCCTAACTGCCATTCAGGGACACTTAGGCTACATGCACACAACCGTTGGTGTTTTGCGGTCCGCAAACCGCGGATCCGCAAAACACGGAAGCTGCTCTGCTTTGCGGCCCATTATAGAAATGCCTATTCTTGTCCGCAAAACGGACATCCATGTATGTGGTGAGCGCATGTATGAGTGTGTCCATGTATGTGGTGACCGCGTGTATGAGTGCGTCCATGTATGTGGTGAGTGTGTATGAGTGTGTCCATGTATGTGGTGACCGCGTGTATGAGTGCGTCCATGTATGTGGTGACCGCGTGTATGAGTGTGTCCATGTATGTGGTGACCGCGTGTATGAGTGCGTCCATGTATGTGGTGAACGCGTGTATGAGTGTGTCCATGTATGTGGTGACCACGTGTATGAGTGTGTCCATGTATGTGCTCACCGCGTCTATGAGTGTGTCCATGTATGTGGTGACCACGTGTATGAGTGTGTCCATGTATGTGCTCACCGCGTGTATGAGTGCGTCTATGTATGTGGTGAGTGCATGTATGAGTGTGTCCATGTATGTGGTGACCACGTGTATGAGTGTGTCCATGTATGTGGTGACCGCGTCTATGAGTGCGTCCATGTATGTGGTGACCGCGTGTATGAGTGTGTCCATGTATGTGGTGAGCGCATGTATCCATGTATGTGGTGAGCGCATGTATGAGTGTGTCCGTGTATGTGGTGACCGCGTCTATGAGTGTGTCCATGTATGCGGTGACCGTATGTATGAGTGCGTCCATGTATGTGGTGACCGCGTGTATCCATGTATGTGGTGAGCGCATGTATGAGTGTGTCCGTGTATGTGGTGACCGCGTGTATGAGTGCGTCCATGTATGTGGTGAGTGCATCTATGTATGGGGTGACCACATTTCCTAACTGCCATTCAGGGACACTTAGGCTACATGCACACAACCGTTGGTGTTTTGCGGTCCGCAAACCGCGGATCCGCAAAACACGGAAGCTGCTCTGCTTTGCGGCCCATTATAGAAATGCTTATTCTTGTCCGCAAAACGGATAAGAATTGGACATGCTCTATTTTTTTTGCGGGGGCACGGAACGGAGCAACGGATGCACCCCAATGAAGTGAATGGGTCCGCGCCCGAGCCGCAATATATGCGGCTCAGACGCCGACCACAACAACGGCCGTGTGCATGAGGCGTTACTTTCACGAGTGCATTTCGTCAAACTTATAGTGGCAAAAACATATCTGCCTGCGCATTTCTCAGTATTTCAGAAGTTCTTGTGTATGCCAGGCCAAGTATGTCAGGTTCACTCTACTGTCCATTCATGTCGGGATACAGTAGCGATGAGCCATAGATTACACGTGGAGGGGAGGTTTATGGAGGTGATTGTATTATATACTTTATAGCATATTGTCTGCTCTGTATTACTGGGCTGCAGTGAAAGGGAAAACCAAACTTTTCCCCAAACTGGTAAAAACTGTGAAGTGTGAACACAGCCTTATCCAGGAAAGGGGGGTATTTTTTTCCACAAGTTTTTACTAGTTTGTGGAAAAGTTTGGTTTTCCCAGCAACACAGACCATATAGTATAAAGTGTCTCCTGCTAGTCGTATATAATACAATCACTTCCATAAACCTCCCCTCCACGTGTAATCTATGGTAAATCCCTATACCCCTAATGTATGACGACATGAGTGGGTCCAACTGTACAGTAAGTAGTGAAACGTGATATACAGTATTGGCCGGTTACCTCAGCACACTGCGCCACACCGCCGACCTGCTCGCGCTTATCTCCTCTGAATTCAATTCAGCTGGCAACCTAGTGGCGGGCTGCGGCGCCGTGCAAGTGACGTGCAGTATACGGGCACTTTAATACCCGTTTACTACCAATCTGTTATGCTCCTTTAAGTGTTTCATATAATTGCCTGCAGCAATGTGAAGGTTGTCATGTAGGTATTAGACCACTAGGGGAACTGGTGAGCAGGGATATATATAGGTAGGCCAAGGCGGGCTAGTGTTAGTGCAGACCCTGGAGTCTGTGAGGGCCACATGTCTCGGGCCTAAGCAAGTCAGCAGAAGTCAAGCAGAGGCAATCCCTAGAGCAAGAGGTACTAAATGTCAAGAGGAGGTACACTGTCTACTGGAGATTCAAGGATATAAGCCAGAAGTAGGGCATTGGGGCCTTGAAGCATCAATTCCAGTCAGGACAAGTCAGGAAGAAAGTAAGGTTCACCTGCAATTCTAAGTCCTGTTTATTTTACTCTCTGTTATACCTTGCTGGATGTAAGCCTGCTGTGACTGCGACTGTATAAAAGTCTATTGTCTGCAACAAGAACTGTGTTAAGAGGTTGCCTGCTGTATTTTCCACTGTTTCAGTAAAGTTGGAATTCTGTTTTCAAGTTACAAGTCTGTACCTCTGTTATTCCTACTATAAATACGGTGTGCCACCGTTTACTGGCACTGGCGTCACGACACATCAGGGACTTAGCCATAGGCACGTTAAACTACAACACCAAGGGCACCTCACATTCCACCTGGCTGTGTCCCTCAAGAACCCAGAGAGTGCCCCAGAGGAACAGCGTGCCGGCCTCTCCATCACTGGCATTCCCCAGGTTAGTTCACACACATTGCTCTGACTTGGGGATGCTACATTTTGGCGTCACGAACAGGATTCGCACGCTTTACGGACTGTGAGCAAAACGTGAACTTTGTGCCTTAACCAGTTTGCCAAGTGACAAAACGCCTGTTTATTTGAAGTAAACCTTGCGGACCTAAAACGTACAGAAAAGTGTCCCAAAAACTTCCAGAAAGCGCTGTGCAGTGTTGCGCTATCAAGAGGAAGAAAATCGCCACTTCAAAGTGCATTTTTGTGGACTTTTATGCTGTTTTACTACCGCTGCTTGCTGTCATTGAATTGATGCATCATGGTGCCCAAGATGGCCGCCTGAACTGTGGACTTATCTACTGCGCCATTACTACTCATTGCTGGCGGGAAAACTTAGCGCCAAACTCTGCAGCGTCACCACTTTATTCAAATTTCCCAAGCTGGACTCCACCTACCTTGGACTTGGAAGAACGCAGACGCTGTTCCCCGTCGGAGCAAGTCCGAAGCTCCGCCCCTCCAGCCCGACGTCCTCGCGGGAAGGGACGCTGCGCAAGGGATTCCCGAAGACGTCCTTCCGGATCTCGCGAGATTTGGACCGCCTGCACCGGAGTAAGTTTCAAACTCCTGGGAGAAATAATTCTACACCGGAGAGGGGTCGCCTGGTTAGTAAGGCCCAAAAAGGGGATACCGGACTCTGTCCATCGATCGCGCTCACCGGCCAGTAACCCCGCCAGCGCGACATCGGACCTGTCGCTACCTCTTAAAGGGACCGCTCAACCAATTAATCTGCATCATGTCGGACTCAGAAGTAGCCGAGCAGCCTGCCCCCAGGGAGCCAGTGGCCACCAACGGTATGGCGCCTGCCAACATGATGCCGCTGACGATGCCATACTACTTTGGGGCTCCATGGTTTCCCGCTATGCCGGGAGGCTCATAATTTAAAAGACTTCCAAGACAAAATCCTGGCTCTGTTCCGGCTCTATCCTATTAACCCGGAGCAGCAAATGGAGATTCTGTTAGCTCAGTTGGAAGGAGCGGCCCGTCGAGAAGTCATGTCCTGGCCCAGTTCTGAGAGGAGTACCATAGAGCAGATCTTTGACCGCCTCAGCACTACCTTTGAAGTCAGGACGGTGTCTGAAATAAAGATGCGCTTCTTCAGTAAGAAACAAAAGCCTGGTGAGTCACTCCGTGATTTTGCTTTATCCCTCCAAGAGGCCTGGAGGGCCGTCATTCATATAGACCCTAGAGAGGTTGACACCCAGGATCAAACTCTGAGAGAGCAATTTATTGCGGGTGTGAATAGCGAATCTTTAAAAACACAATTGAAAATGTTGTCGGCTCAGCACCCTAACAGTATTTTCCTGGACTTTAAAGAACTGGCCATCAGTATTCTGGGACAACATCTACCAACGGAACCAGTGGCCCATCCCGAGCCTCCTGTCCGTAATCCTAAGCTGACGGATACCAGCACTGCCAGGGGCCAGCCAAGCCGCCCAGACTCCAGTTCCTGATACAGTAGCTGCTCTGATGGAACAGGTCAATTACCTCACTAAGAGCCTGGAAAAAGTCTGCAGGAAACTGGAAGAGTGGGAGAAACCCTTAATGCTGGAAGATGAACTCCTTTTGCCTCAAAAGCCTGGCCCCCTGCGTATCAAGAAGTTTATCCCAGAGATCCTGGAAGACGTTCAAGTGACCGGTTTAGGAACCGCAAGCGGCCTTCCTGTAATTACT
Source organism: Bufotes viridis (assembly GCA_033119425.1). NCBI lineage: Eukaryota > Metazoa > Chordata > Amphibia > Anura > Bufonidae > Bufotes > Bufotes viridis. The sequence continues at coordinate 394,161,972 of CM065593.1, forward strand.
GCAAGAAGTTGGGTCATACTGAATCTACTTGCTGGCAGTTAAACGGGTCACCCTCGAGGCTGAGGACCGCCCTCGGGAGGTAGAACAACAGGTCCAAGGGATCCAAACTGGATGCCCTGCTATGTGGGGTCCCGTCCCAAAATAAACGTCCGGATCAATGGAGTGCCTTTTGAAGCGTTGCTGGACACTGGATCTCAAGTCACCACTATTCAGCAGTCCACCTTTAATCAGTTCTGGAGTTCCAGCCTGCTTACCCAGCCACCTGAGTCCTGGTTGGAGATAATTGCAAGCAATGGTAAACCCATAAAAGTCCATGGATACTGGGAACCCACGCTCCAGGTGGGTGAAGCCACTTTACCACAGCAAGGAGTGATCGTGGTACAAACCGGGGATAAAGGGGGTCACCCTGTGATTGTTGGGACTAATGTTTTCAAAAATTGCTACCCTGAGGTACTTGAAGCTCTCCATCAGTCCCTGCCTGCAGCTTCCTCTGCCTCCAAGAAGGTCCTTCAAAAGACTATCAGCGTACTGTGTGCTCAGCAGAGGTTTGCAAATGAAAAAGGAGAGATCTGCACCGCCAGGATCCGTGATAATAGACCAGTGACTCTACCTCCAAACTCCCAAACCCTCCTGTGGTGCCGTGCTGTCCTGGGAGTCCAGGGCCAAGACTATCCGGCCCTGGTGGAACCTGTCCAGATGGAGAACTACCCATATGTGAGAGCTGCCAAGTGCCTGGCGACCGTCTCCCAAGGTAAAGTACCTGTCCGTCTGATTAACCTCAGCGATCATCCTGCTGTGCTTACTAAGCACTGTCCTGTTGCCCAGCTTTCCCAGGTATCCTTCCAGGACGTCATCCGCCTGCCTGTCACCGAGAAGCCATCAGCTGCCACTCGAGGACCTCTTCCTGCGGACGACTCTCCAGTGCCCTGGTGGAAGGAACTCCATGTCGGGACGAAGCTACCCCGCAACATCAACTAGAGGGACTCCTGAACCTAGTAAAGCAACACCATCAAGCCTTCAGTAAGCATGCAACGGACTATGGAGAGGTCAGTGTCATCCAACACACCATACCCACTGGCTCTCATCCTCCCATTAAAGAGAGGTATAGACCCATACCACCAACTTCATACCAAACTGTTAAAGAGATGATCCAAGAAATGAAAGACTCAAACGTAATCCGGGACAGTCGTAGTCCCTGGGCTGCCCCCTGGTTTTAGTAAAAAGAAAGATGGTGGCATCCGGTTTTGTGTAGACTATAGAAAGATAAATCAGATCACTCACAAAGATGCTTACCCATTGCCACGTATTGAGGAGTCTCTAACTGCTCTAGGCTCCTCCGCCTATTTCTCCACCTTAGATTTAACCAGCGGATATTGGCAAGTGCCCATGGCCCCTGAAGATAGGGAAAAGACTGCTTTCACCACCCCTATGGGCCTGTTTGAATTTAATTGCATGCCATTTGGACTGTGTAATGCCCCCGGGACCTTTCAAAGATTAATGGAGCGGTGCTTAGGCCATAAGAACTTTGAGACGGTGCTGTTGTACCTGGATGACGTTATCATCTATTCTAAAACGTATGAGGACCATTTAAAGCATTTAGCTGAGGTGTTTGAAATCCTTATTAAATACGGCCTCAAGATTAAACCGTCCAAATGTCACCTGCTGAAACCTGCTGTAAAATACCTGGGACATGTGGTAAGCGCAGAGGGGGTCCAGCCTGATCCTGATAAGTTGGCTGCTGTCCGAAATTGGCCGGTCCCCACTACAGTGAAAGAAGTGAGGAGTTTCCTTAGCTTCGCAGACTACTACCGGCGCTTTATCCCCCACTTCGCTCAAATAGCAGATCCAATCCAGGAACTCCTGAGGGGGCAACCAAAAAAGAGCCCAAAGACTCCTATCCCCATTGAATGGAATGACGAGAGGGAGGTTGCGTTTCAGTTATTAAAGAAGAAGTTGACTGAACCTCCTGTGCTGGGGTACCCAGATTACAGTAAGCCATTTCACCTTTACACAGATGCCAGTAAGAAAGGCCTGGGAGCAGTGCTGGCTCAAGTGCAAGAGGGAAAAGAGAGAGTGATAGCTTACGCCAGCCGGTCCTTAAAGGGAGCTGAAAAGAATGATCAGAATTATAGCTCTTTCAAATTAGAGTTTCTGGCCTTAGTGTGGGCGGTAACAGAAAAATTCAAAGACTATTTGGCTGCCACTCCATTTATTGCCTTCACTGATAATAATCCTCTGGCCCACCTGAATACCGCCAAACTGGGGGCCTTAGAACAGAGATGGGCCTCCCGCCTTGCTAATTACGACTTCACTGTAAAATACCGGGCTGGCCGTTCAAACGATAATGCTGATGCCCTGTCAAGGCTCCCCACTGAAATAGCACCAGATGACAAACGGGATGCCTGGGAAGATGTGGAGATGCCAGCATTTTATAACAGGTTTGCTCAACAGGACCAAGCTCAAGCTGCCAACAGTGGAACCTCTGACCCTCCATCCTTTGATAAGCCTGCATCCAGAGAAGAAAGGTGGATTAAGTTGCAATCAGAGAGTAGAGTTCTCGGTGAACTGCTGGACTTCTTCATCAGTGGCAGAACCCCTGAAAGAATTCGCGAAAGACCGCAGACCCAGAACTCATCAAATTGTGGAGGCAACGTCAACAACTGTTCCTTCGAAAAGGCCTGTTGCTGCGACGAAGCCTGGATCCAGTGTCAAATGACAGAGTGCACCAGATCCTCATCCCACGTCGTGATGCAGGTATGGTTCTAGAAATGTATCATGATAGGTCTGGACATTTTGGGGTTCAAAAGACTGAGGCCACTGTCCGTAGGCGGTTCTACTGGGTTGGAATCAGAGAGGACATTGAGAAGTGGTGTCGGGAATGTACAGCCTGTGCCCTAAAGAGAGGTGAACATCATGATCAGAGAGCACCGCTGCACCCTATTATAAGTACCGCCCCTCTTGAACTGGTTGCTATTGATCACGTAAAGTTAGAGCCCAGTCACTCAGGGTATGCCTATGCTATGACTATTATTGACCATTTCACTAAGTTTGCCGTAGCAGTGCCTGTGAAGGACCTGACAGCCAAGACGACCGCTGAATTGTTCTGGAAACACTTCCTCCTGCCTTACGGCTGCCCAGAAAAGATCCTCACCGACCAGGGGTCTGCGTTTGAGTCTCATCTGTTCCAGGAGCTGTGCCGACTACACAATTGCCAAAGGTCCGGACCACGGCCTATCATCCACAAGGTAATGGACTCTGTGAAAAGATGAATCAGACCTTGATTGAAATGTTGAGAGCCGTGCCTCCTGAGACCAGAGGAGATTGGCCTAACCTGTTACCACAGCTCATGTATACGTACAATAATACTATCCATTGTTCCACTGGATACACTCCTTTCTACCTGCTGTTTGGGCGTCAGGGTAAATTGCCTGCAGATCATTCCCTGGATGTACAAGTGCTGGATGACATTAATCCCCTGCCTAAAACTGACTGGGTAACGGAACATCAAAGGCACTTGCTTAATGCCAAAGAAATTGTCCAGGAGCGCATGGAAGGTGCCCGGGAGCGACAACAAAAAGACTATGATTTGGCGGCCCATGCAGAGCCCTTGGCTGTGGGGGATACCGTGTGGTTAAAGAACAATCACCGCACCAGTAAGTTGGACAGTAAATGGGAGAGGACTCCCTATCTTGTGTCTGCCATCCCTAATGCTGAAACCCATACCTATGAGATCACCAGGGAGGGTAAGGGTCCCCAAATTGTTCACAGAAACCGCCTAAAACTCTGCAGTGACAAGGAGGCTGTTGTTGGAGATTCCGGATCCGAGTTTTCTGAGTCAGATTCCATTGCTCGGCCTGCTGAATCTATGCAGGCCATAGCGGATTTGCTGAATGATCCTGAGCCGCTCCACTGGGTCCTTACACCCTGGTTAAACTTTGGGGTGCCTGCCCCGGCACTGGCTGAACCTGCAATCGTAGCAGGCCCCGCTCAGGGTGCTACTGAAAGGGGTCCCACTGACGTGGATCCTTCTTGTACCCCTGTGCCCGGACAAGAGGAGACCTTGGTTCTAAGGAGGTCTACCCGGTCTACAAGGGGGCGCTTACCAGTACGTTTTGAAAACTATGACTGTACTGGAAGTGTTTCCCGACAGGAAACCTCTGTGTGAGCATCATCCTTTTTAAGTTTGCGCCCAGAGATGGACTCCCTATGTGTAAGCCTCTGAGATGTTGCTTTTATTATGGACTCATTCATTGTCATGGACTATCCTGGTATTCCCTAACATCCGCTGTGCCAGGTCAGCGCCCCAGTTCCACTCTTTATCCTGCAGAAAGAGAGCGACGCCCCTTGTCACCGCACTTCTCCGTTACCAGCTGGACCTGATATGATTACTTATGCAGATGTCATTTATATGTGTCTATGTATGCCTGCATGTTACCTTTTGTCTTTCAGGAGAAGAATCCAGCTGGGTGGGCCCCTGTGGGAGTACGAGGTCGTACTCAGTTTAAAGTCGTGGGGTATGCAGTATACGGGCACTTTAATACCCGTTTACTACCAATCTGTTATGCTCCTTTAAGTGTTTCATATAATTGCCTGCAGCAATGTGAAGGTTGTCATGTAGGTATTAGACCACTGGGGGGAGCTGGTGAGCAGGGATATATATAGGTAGGCCAAGGCAGGCTAGTGTTAGTGCAGACCCTGGAGTCTGTGAAGGCCACATGTCTCAGGCCTGAGCCAGTCAGCAGAAATCAAGCAGAGGCAATCCCTAGAGCAAGAGGTACTAAATGTCAAGAGGAGGTACACTGTCTACTGGAGATTCAAGGATATAAGCCAGAAGTAGGGCATTGGGGCCTTGAAGCATCAATTCCAGTCAGGACAAGTCAGGAAGAAAGTAAGGTTCACCTGCAACTCTAAGTCCTGTTATTTTACCCTCTGTTATACCTTGCTGGATGTAAGCCTGCTGTAACTGCGACTGTACAAAAGTCTATTTTCTGCAACAAGAACTGTGTTAAGAGGTTGCCTGCTGTATTTTCCACTGTTTCAGTAAAGTTGGAATTCTGTTTTCAAGTTACAAGTCTGTACCTCTGTTATTCCTACTATAAATACGGTGTGCCACCGTTTACTGGCACTGGCGTCACGAAACATCAGGGACTCAGCCATAGGCACGTTAAACTACAACACCAAGGGCACCTCACCTTCCACCTGGCTGTGTCCCTCAAGAACCCAGAGAGTGCCCCAGAGGAACAGCGTGCCGGCCTCTCCATCACTGGCATTCCCCAGGTTAGTTCCACACACATTGCTCTGACTTGGGGATGCTACAGACGTCACGCACGCCGCAGCCCGCAAGTGTCTGTCCGCACTCCGCAAGTGTCCAGGTTTTAATCTGCAGGTGATTGGAGTGGGCTGAATGTGTGATGGAGCCTGCTGCCTCAAAGCAATCAGCAGCGGCTGGCGCCTGCAGCTCAGGTCATTCCGGGACTCTGCATTGTCCTGGAATGAGGGTGACCGGGACCCGGGACAGACTCTCCAAATGCGGGACTGTCCCGGGTGATCCGGGACACGTGGTCACCCTATGTGGTAAGCGCATGTATGAGAGCATCCATGTATGTGTTGACCGCATGTATGAGTGCGTCCATGTATGTGGTGAGCGCCTGTATGAGTGCGTCCATGTATGTGGTGAGCGCATGTATGAGTGTGTCCATGTATGTGGTGACCGCGTGTATGAGTGTGTCCATGTATGTGGTGAGCGCCTGTATGAGTGCGTCCATGTACCTGGTGAGCGCCTGTATGAGTGTGTAAGTTAGATTTGGGGGTCTCATACAAAAATTTGCTGTGGGGCCCAGTAAGTTCTAGCTATGCCTCTGCTTACAGGCTGTGCCGATCCTTTATTGTGGAGTACAGCGAGCACATACAAATAATCACGGCACCCTAACTGTAAGCGCGTTTCGGACAAACTACACCTCCTTAATCATTACAGATGTAACCGTGCTCTCCGTGCTGCGCACCGGCCTCAAGGGTTGTGATTTATGAGTGTTAGGGCCTATTCACATGACAGTATGAACAGATCCACACCCGTTCCACAATTTTGCGGAAGGTCTGTGGATCCATTAATTTCTATGGGCCCTCAAAAGATGCAGACAGGACAGCATACCATGAGCTGTCCGCATCCGCTATTCCGTACCGCGGCTCCGCAAAAAATATAGAGCATGTCCTATTCTTGTCCGCAATTGTGGACAAGAATGGGCATTTTCTATAAGAGTGACAGCCATGTGCAGTCCACAAATTGGGTCGGTACCTGTGTTTTGCGGATCCGCAATTTGCTGACCGCAAAACACATACGGCCATCTGAATGAGCCCTCACAGAGAGCTGCTGATTTAAATAACACGGCCCCCGGTACTGGTTTGTGTTCACACCCACCCTCTGGTAAGGCTCGTCTGATCAGCTCGGTAGTGGGCCACGCTCCCATAAATTAACCCTTTCATTGGTGCCATGTCAGTTGCTTTTTATTCCATTTTTTTGATGGGAGGAATAAAAAACAAACCCCATTTTCTATGATGTTCATTATATGGGTTAAATAATGAGATGATGTACCAGCTCAGGTCATCGCAGACAGGATGATGCCAACTCGGGAGAATGACAGGGTCCTTGGTAGTCTAAGGCAGTGAAGGGGGCAGTTTCAGTATCTCTGATAGTCAAAGGTAGTAAATGGGCTTATGTCACCATCCTTCATCATCTAAAGCAGTGAAGAGGTTAACATCATCACCCCGGGAGGTCTAGGGCAAGGAAGGAGTTGGTGTCAGCATCCCTGGTGGTCTAGGGCTGAGAAGCTGTCAATGTCAGTATCGCTAGTGGTCTAGAGCGGATAAAGGGATAATGTTGACTACCTGACCCCCAGTAAGTAGGAAAGAGATTATAAATGGCAACAAATATACAGAAACATCAGGAGGAGGCCAAATACCTGTATAATACCCAGGCCTTGTCTTCTGTAAGGGCCACCATGTCTCCACTGCACTTATTAGGAGAGAAGATGAATGGGCTCCGGTGAGGAATATTAACATCTTCTCCATGAAATTTCATCAATATTCCTTACTTTATACCAGGAAGGTCGAAAATAGAGTATCCATGTATCCAGCCCTGAAGTGCGGCAGATCACATCTAGAGATGAGCGAATCGAAGTTGACGAAGTCCGAATGTGATTCGCACGGAATCCGAATTTCCTCACTCTTCGTGGTAACGAATGCCATTTTTTCCTAAAATTGATGCTGCACGTGTGAGAACATTAAACAAAGAACTCTGGGATCACCCATAATGCCATGCGTGCAGCCAATCAGCAGCCAGCCCTGTGATGTCACAGCCCTATTAATAGCGGCAGCCATCTTGGATTCTGCCATTTTCCAGTGTACTTAGTGCAGGGAGAGACGTCAGCAGGCGCTAGGGACAGTGCTAGGAAAGACATTGTGCTAAAAAAAACGATTTACAAGTTCGGGGAAAAATCATTCAAGGTGTAGGGAAAGGATAGGAAAGGAATCGTTCCACAGCATTTATGTAGAACAGGGTTCAGTCGGGGAGGTTACAGCCTGGGGAATAGGAACAATCCTATTACACCCTGCTGTACTGACCGCGGATCCAAATTGCCATTATTCAGCTCTGTAATTCCAGCAAACCGTTCTTGTTATTGGGGTGCAAGTGCTGTGTGATACCGCCATTAGCAGGGGTTATTACAGGGAAATATTTCTATGTCTTATTTGCCCTTGTGCGGGGCAATTTTATTTTTTGGCTTGTATTAGTGGGAAAAAGGGCTTATTAGCCGTTGTGTGGTGAAGGGCTAAAATTACTGACTTTTTGGGGGTGTTTTAATTTCCTTTTTATTTATTTATTTGATCTAACAGTATGTCTGACAGAGAAGTGTCAGGCCCTGCACAGTGGAGGGGCAGAGGCCTAAATGTTTCTGTCACAGGCAGCAGAGTAAGGGGGCATGGCAGCAGGAGTCGCAGCGAGAGGCCTGAGCTCCCGGTGTCAGCTAGCAGTCGCCTCTTGACCAGCAACCCAGCGGTTCTTGAATGGTTGACTCGATCATCCAATTCGTCCCAAGTGACATCAGACACCCCCAGCCAAGAGTCGGTGGGTTCGTCAGACACAACCCTTAGTTGGCATGTCCCAGAGCAGGCCCTGTGTCCTCACCTGTCCTTAACCTCTCTTTGTCCTTTTCCGTTCCCTCAGCCATAGAAGTATTATATGCTGTGGGCTCAGATCCACTATACAGCGAGGACGAGCTACTAGAGGACAGTCAGCAGCTAAAGCCCAGCTAAGATGTGGAGGAGACATCCGCCGCTTCCTCCCAGGAGAGTGGCGTGGGAGCTGGTGTTGCGAGCGGTCAGGCTCCTGACATAGAGACCATTGAGGAGGACACCAGTGACTTGCAGGCACAACTCGATGATGAAGCCGATCGTACTTGGGAGTCGGGTGAATTAGGGGCTTCATCATCATCGGGGGGTGGCAGCTTGTCCATGAGGCAGCAGCTGAGCCAGCAAGGTGGTAGCATGGCCAGGAGTCAGCAGGGTGGCAGCAGTGAGAGGTCGGGAGCCAAACATGCCCAGGGTAGACCACCCGCTTCTCATGAGCCTACCTGCCCGGAAAGTAGTGGTGCAGGGGTTCACATAAGCAGTGGCGGTAGCAGTCAGTCAGTGCGGAGTGTTGGGGGTAAATTCACCTACTTGGCGGTGTGGCAGTATTTTGTTAAGCCGTCGGAGGAGGTAAACGTGGCCATTTGTAGAATCTGTGGGCAGAAGGTGAAGCATGGACAGGGTGCCAATGTTGGCACCACAGCCTTGCATCAACATATGCAGAATCACCATAAAGTGGCCTGGGAGAACCGTGGCTCCGATGTGGTGGTCCAGCCTGCCTCAGCAACAGCTGCATCACCCAGTGGCACGCACCCGATTTCAGGCAGTCAAGGCTCCACCACCTCAGCTGAAGGGAGCTGTCTGTCCTTCCCATCATCTGCTGCTCCTGCTCCTCCTCCTACTCCTCGTCAGTCATGCCGTCAGCAATCGATCGCTGAAGCAATTGCCAAGAGACAGCAGTATGCGTGCACTCATCCAACGGCGCAGAAGCTGAACGTGCTCCTGGCCATGTTGCTGGTGCTGCAGTCCCTCCCTTTCCAAGTGGTAGATTCTGCACCTTTCAGAGAACTGATGACTTGTGCCGAGCCGAGGAGGAGAGTCCCAAGCCGTCATTACTTCTCGAAAAAGGCAGTACCAGCCCTGCATACACATGTAGAATAGAAGGTGGGCCAGTCCTTGAGCCTGTCGGTGTTTGCCAAAGTGCAAGGCAGCGCCGACGTGTGGAGCTTTAACTACGGTCAAGGACAATACAAGTCCTTTACGGCCTACTGGGTTACTGAGTTTCCTGCACAGCCACACCATCAACTTGGCCAGGTCACGCCGCTTCTGCCTTCACGTTCTTACACCGTTCGTCCTGCGACAATGTCTGCCTCTGCCTCCTCATCCTCCACCGCGTCCTGAGCCTCCCTTGCAGGGACAATTCACAGTGGCCTCCAGCATACCACATGTGCAGGGCACAGCGGTGTCACACTGTTCTGCACCTGGTTTGCCTGGGTGAACGGAGTCACACAGGGGAGGAACTGCTCTGTGTCCTTCATCAAGAAATCGAATCCTGGCTTTCTCGGCAACAACTGAAAAGCGGAACAATTGTGACCGACAGCGAGAAGAATATGGCATCAAGGAAGGCTGAGCCATGTTCCCTGCATGGCACACATGTTCAATCTGGTTGTCAAGCGGTTCCTGAAGTCTTCCACCCATCTGCAAGACATCCTAAAAATGGCCAGGAAACTTTGCATGCACTTCAGCCACTCATACACCACAAAGCACACCCTCCTTGAGCTGCAGCGGCAGAACGGCATCCCCCAACATAGGCTGATATGCGACGTTTTCACCTTTTGGAATTCCACCTTCCATATGTTGGACCGACTGTACGAACAGAGAAAGGCCATAAACGATTTCTTGATGATCCCAACGGACAGGAGTACTCCCCTGTGTAACTTCGATGTCAGCCAGTGGCAGCTCATGCCTGACACCTGCCGTTTGCTCAGGCCCTTTGAGGAGACCACGTTATTTGTCAGTCCCCAGGACTACGGGATGAACAATGTCATTCCACTGCTTCATGTCCTGGAACAGATACTGGTAAATCTGGCTGGTCAGGGGACTGGAGACGTGGCGCCTAGATCCTGTGGCCACATGAGCCCTGTGGGGGCTGAACTGGAGGAGGATGACATTGAAGCACAAGCATTGTGTAGCGAAATGGGTGGTTTTTCTGCACAGATGACAGGAGAGGAGGAGCAGAAGCAGCCGGAGGAGCAAGAGGGCGATGAGGAAGATGAGGCAGAGGACCCAGATTCACCATGGCAGTATGCAGTGGAGATGGAGGCAGGGAGTCCCTCCGAGTCACTTGCACAAATGCATGCTCACTTGCTTGGGTAGTGACAGCCGAATTGTCACCATTTGGCAGAAGGATGACTTTTTACTTTCCACCTTGTTGGATCCTCGCTACCGGTCCAGAATGGGGCTTTTTTTTACACTGAGAGGGAGGACAATCTGAACTACTATAGAGACATCCTATGTAGTCAGTTGGCCGCTGCCTATCTGTGCCATTGTCCATCCTCTCGCAGACCGGGGGGGGGGGGGGGCTCTGCGCTCACATTCCTCTGCCATGGCTGCCGTGGCAGGCTGGGGAGTAGAAGCAGTTCCAACTCCTTCAGCAGCAGCCTAAGTCTATAGTCGCTGATGAGCAGCCTTCTTCACCCGCATAGTGAAGAAACTACTCACCAGAAGCTAGACCTGGAGCAGAACCTGAACCAGCAGGTTCTGTGAACTTGGACACAGGGGCGTAACGATCGTGGTCGCAGAGGGTCTGTACTCTGGGGTCCCCAAGGTCATGTTACATACATGTGACCACTGATCTGTAATCTGAGGTCCCTGGGGTGTTACATACGTGTGACCACTGGTCTGTGCTCTGGGGTTCCTGGGATGTTACATACATGTGACCACTGGTCTGTACTCTGGGGTCCCTGGTGTGTTACATACGTGTGACCACTGGTCTGTACTCTGGGGTCCCTGGGGTGTTACATACGTTACCACTTGTCTGTACTCTGGAGTCTCCGGGGTGTTACACACGTGACCACTGGTCTGTACTCTGGAGTCTCCGGGGTGTTACATACGTTACCACTGGTCTGTACTCTGGAGTCTCCGGGGTGTTACATACGTGTGACCACTGGTCTGTACTCTGGGGTCCCTGGGGTGTTACACACATGTGACCACTTGTCTGTACTCTGGAGTCTCCGGGGTGTTACACACATGTGACCACTGGTCTGTACTCTGGAGTCTCCGGGGTGTTACACACGTGACCACTGGTCTGTACTTTGAGGTCCCCGGGATGTTACACACATGTGACCACTGGTCTGTACTCTGGGGTCCCTGGGGTGTTACACACATGTGACCACTGGTCTGTACTCTGGGGTCCCTGGGGTGTTACACACATGTGACCACTGGTCTGTACTCTGGGGTCTCCGGGGTGTTAAATACATGTGTATTTATTTACAAAAAAGTCACATCGACCTACTAAATGCTTTTAGGGGTTACAACATAGATATTAAAACGTAACCTTTATTATATTGTTATGAAAGCTGATACATTTATTTGTACACCCAGTCCCATTAAAATTATCAGGGAAGGAATCAGATATTCCACTCAATACTGAATGTGTGTGATCCTCTTTTACTCGGAGGTGCTGCTTTTGGCTGCAGTTCACTTTGCTGTGTTATACTGTGGGCATCGGCCATAGGTTAATGCATATGTTTTTCTACATTCCTATCAGGAATCCAGCACATTGGTTGCTCAGCATTGTGCTTGATGGCAACCTACAACTTTGTTGCAACACTGGAATGTGTAGCCAATTGCTCACTCTTTGAAGCTTCATGGCAGTCAGATTCTGATTGTAAGTCAGTGTTGCAACAATGTGATTGTATAATAGAGCAGATTTCTATTTGCTCCTACTGCACTTATATTATGGCGCTGGAACCACGTGACTAGTTCCTATGTTGGTGCACACATGCTTTGTCACACTATGGCTCATGAGAGAGGAAATAGATTCCTACAAAATTACCAGGGAATGGTTTCCCTATTTTATCGTAAAGGGGACGTCCACTGCTCACCCCTCTGTACTATGAGCCATATCCCACCAACTTTCTCAGCCGCGCAGATACACGCTGTTTAGCGCTTACCAACCACACATTCATTTATACAATTGTATGCTTCCGATTCGGTCCCTGTCTAAAAGCCAGCAGGCACTAACCCTCCCGACATGTTTCGCCGCTTGTGCGGCTTCATCAGGGAAATAGGGTATAATACCCTATGACCACTGGTCTGTACTCTGGCGTCCCCGGGGTGTTACATACATGTGACCACTGGTCTGTACTCTGGTGTCCCCGGGGTGTTACATACATGTGACCACTGGTCTGTACTCTGGTGTCCCCGGGGTGTTACATACATGTGACCACTGGTCTGTACTCTGGCGTCCCCGGGGTGTTACATACATGTTAGCTGAGGACTCTTCTCCGCCACGTTCCTCTCTCCATAGAAAATGTCCCACGTTTCTCTCTCCATAGAAGACGTCTCACGTTCCTCTCTTCATAGAAGTCGTCTCATGTTCCTCTCTCTATAGAAGACGTCTCACGTTCCACTCTCCATAGAGGACGTCTCACGTTCCCCTCTCCATAGAAGATGTCTCACGTTTCTTTATCCGTAGAAGACGTCTCACGTTCCACTCTCCATAGAGGACGTCTCACGTTCCCCTCTCCATAGAAGACGTCTCACGTTCCCCTCTCCATAGAAGACGTCTCACGTTCCTCTCTCCATAGAATACGTCTCACGTTTTTCTCTCCATAGAAGATGTCTCACGTTCTTCTCTCCATAGAAGACATCTTACATTCCTCTCTCCGTAGATTACGTCTCACGTTCCTCTCTCCATAGATTACGTCTCACGTTCCTCTCTCCATAGAAGACGTCTCACGTTCCTCTCTCCATAGAAGAAGTCTCACGTTTCTCTCTCCATAGATTACGTCTCACGTTCCTCTCTCCATAGAAGACGTCTCATGTTCCTCTCTCTGTAGAAGATGTCTCACGTTCCTCTCTCCGTAGATGACGTCTCACATTCCTCTCTCCGTAGAAGACGTCTCACATTCCTCTCTCCATAGAAAACATCTCAAGTATTTCTCTCCATAGAAGACGTCTCACGTTCCTCTCTCCATAGAAGACGTCTCACATTCCTCTCTCCATAGAAGACGTCTCACGTTCCTCTCTCCATAGAAAACGTCTCACGTTCCTTTCTCCATAGAAGACGTCTCACGTTCCTCTCTCCATAGAAGTCGTCTCATGTTCCTCTCTCCATAGAAGACGTCTCACGTTCCTCTCTCCATAGAAGACGTCTCACGTTCCTTTATCCGTAGAAGACGTCTCACGTTCCACTCTCCGTAGAGGACGTCTCACGTTCCTCTCTACATAGAAGATGTCTCACGTTCCTTTCTCCATAGAAGACGTCTCACGTTCCTCTCTCGATAGAAGACGTCTCACGTTCCTCCCTCCATTGAAGATGTCTCATGTTCCTCTCTCCATAGAAGACGTTTCACATTTCTCTCCATAGAAGATGTCTCACGTTCCTCTCTCCAGAGAAGACATCTCACGTTCCTCTCTCCGTAGAAGATGTCTCACGTTCCTCTCTCCAGAGAAGACATCTCACGTTCCTCTCTCCATAGAAGACATCTCACGTTCCTGTCTCCAGAGAAGACATCTCACGTTCCTCTCTCCGTAGAAGATGTCTCACGTTCCTCTCTCCGTAGATGATGTCTCACATTCCTCTCTCCATAGAAGACGTCTCACGTTTCTCTCTCCATAGAAGATGTCTCACGTTCCTCTCTCCATAGAAGATGTCTCACGTTCCTCTCTCCATAGAAGACGTCTCACGTTCCTCCCTCCATTGAAGATGTCTCATGTTCCTCTCTCCATAGAAGACGTTTCACATTTCTCTCTCCATAGAAGATGTCTCACGTTCCTCTCTCCATAGAAGACATCTCACATTTCTCTCTCCATAGAAAACATCTCACGTTCTTCTCTCCATTGAAGACGTCTCACGTTCCTCTCTCCGTAGAAGACGTCTCACGTTCTTCTCTCCGTAGATGATGTCTCACGTTCCTCTCTCCATAGAAGACATTTCACTTTCCTCTCTCCATTGAAGACGTCTCACATTCCTTTCTCCATAGATTACGTCTCACGTTCCTCTCTCCATAGAAGACGTCTCACGTTCCTCTCTCCCTAGAAGACGTCTCACGTTCCTCTCTCCATAGAAGACATCTCACGTTCCTCTCTCCGTAGATTACGTCTCACGTCACGTTCCTCTATCCATAGAAGACATCTCACGTTCCTCTCTCCCTAGAAGACGTCTCACGTTCATCTCTCCATAGAAGACGTCTCACGTTCCTCTCTCCATAGATGACGTCTCACGTTCCTCTCTCCCTAGAAGATGTCTCACGTTCCTCTCTCCGTAGATGACGTCTCACATTCCTCTCTCCGTAGAAGACGTCTCACATTCCTCTCTCCATAGAAGACGTCTCACGTTCCTCTCTCGATAGATTACGTCTCACGTTCCTCTATCCATAGAAGACGTCTCACGTTCCTCTCTCCCTAGAAGACGTCTCACGTTCCTCTCTCCATAGAAGACGTCTCACGTTCCTCTCTCCCTAGAAGACGTCTCACGTTCCTCTCTCTGTAGATGACGTCTCACGATCCTCTCTCCATAGAAGACGTCTCGCGTTCCTCTCTCCATAGAAGACATCTCGCTTTCCTCTCTCCGTAGATGATGTCTCACGTTCCTCTCTCCGTAGATGACGTCTCACATTCCTCTCTCCCTAGAAGACGTCTCACGTTCCTCTCTCCATAGAAGACGTCTCACATTCCTCTCTCCCTAGAAGACGTCTCACGTTCCTCTCTCCATAGAAGACGTCTCGCTTTCCTCTCTCCGTAGATGACGTCTCACGTTCCTCTCTCCATAGAAGACGCCTCACGTTCTCCGCTCTGTCATTGTCAATCACCTTCAAATTTGCCGCAATCATTAAATCCTTTAGAATTGAGCGTCATCATCAACATAATGAAGCCCATAATCAAAAAGCGTCCGAGAACCGTGGAGAAAATTGCGAGCGACGCCACCGGAGAAATCAATTAATATTTAGATTTCATTATTGTTTCCAGCAGATCATTAGACGCTCGCGGATTACGGCTCCGGAGTCAAGAGCGGCGACGTTATCCCATCAGACGGAGATTGCTCCCCGCGGGGGGAAGCAGAAAGCAACCTGTGCCCCAGTCACTAAGTGTTCATCAGCATTACACACAAGGAAGCCCCTTCTTAAAGGGGAACTCTGTCTAGAAAATCAACATTAGGTGACACCACTGAGCAGAAGAACTTCCTTTGTAACACATTGAGGTGGAGTTACCCTTTAAGAGTAACAACATCAGTGGCATTGAGGATCCAAAGGGACAGTTCTTTGTGTTCCCTCCCCTTGGGGAACATTTTGGATTGTAAAACTAGTGGCGATGACAATGAGAAGCTTTACTGACAGCTGCCATTAGGGGGCAGCAGGACTCTCCTGAGAGCGGGGGCAATGCTCCTGTGAATTGAGGGAAGCCGCCTCTCTGGTGCCACCTATAGGTAGCTCTTCTGTAAGTCGGTGTGTTGGGCGGTGCACCATCCTGTATCTGGGCACTGTACAGCACAACTAATCCAGACAGTATATGGCGCTATAGCATTATATCCATATAGAAATCCAGGAATATTGGGGGCGAAGGTGGAAAATGCTGGGGGTCTCTTCCAAGATATGAGTTCTCGATCTTATGGAGGAGGTGGGGATGGGATTTGACTGGGAATCTGGGAATGCTGGGGCTTGTTGTGCTGCCCCAGACAAGCAAGCAGACTGTGGTTCTCCCACGCTGGAAATGGGGCCCCTGCAATGAATTATATAAGGGGCCCGTGTCATGTGGCATTAAACAACACTCATGATTTGTGCACGAACGTTAAGAAAAATTGCAAAACGGAGTCTGGCTGCTATTGTTCTGCGCTGATAGTAAATGACCCCCTTCGTTTCTCTCTATTGATAAGCGACAATGATGTATGAACGACACAACTAACTGGGTCACAAAGAGCTGATATATGATCGGGGCAGTCACATCACACCTGCCGCTCTAATCCCCTACAGGTGCAGAGCTCAACCGATGCCCCAAATACTCGCCCTAATTCACTGAGCGCCGAGATCTCATCCATCACCCCGATCACAGCCCTCCTCTTCTTTCTTCATCCTGGTCTCTTTCTGATAATTCTAGTTCTTCTCCATTATAATCTCAGCTCTGCCGCATCTGATATACACAGCTCTGCCGCATCTGATATACACAGCTCTGCTGCATCTGATATACTTAGCTCTGCCGCATCTAATATATTCAGCTCTGCCGCATCTGATATACTCAGCTCTGCTGTATCTCATATACTCAGCTCTGCTGCATCTGATATACTCAGCTCTGCCGCATCTGATATACTTAGCTCTGCCGCATCTAATATATTCAGCTCTGCCGCATCTGATATACTCAGCTCTGCTGTATCTCATATACTCAGCTCTGCTGCATCTGATAGACTCAGCTCTGCTGCATCTCATATACTCAGCTCTGCCGCATCTGATATACACAGCTCTGCCGCATCTGATATACACAGCTCTGCTGCATCTGATATACTCAGCTCTGCTGCATCTAATATATTCAGCTCTGCCGCATCTGATATACTCAGCTCTGCTGTATCTCATATACTCAGCTCTGCTGCATCTGATATACTCAGCTCTGCCGCATCTGATATACACAGCTCTGCTGCATCTCATATACTCAGCTCTGCCGCATCTGATATACTCAGCTCTGCCGCATCTGATATACTCAGCTCTGCTGCATCTGATAGACTCAGCTCTGCTGCATCTCATATACTCAGCTCTGCTGCATCTGATATACTCAGCTCTGCTGCATCCGATACACTCAGCTCTGCTGCATCTGATATACTCAGCTCTGCTGCATCTGATACACTCAGCTCTGCTGAATTTGATACACTCAGCTCTGCTGCATCTGATACACTCGGCTCTGCTGCATCTGATTCTCGCCCGGGGGTAACAGTCAATATCACTGTACATAGCAGGGCTGGTAGGCCTTTTTGAAGTTTGGGAGAGCTGTGTGACCACTCCTGTGTGAGCTGTAACGGCTGTCATACTGGTTGTCACCCAGCTTTCCCATGAACCGATACAACTAACCCCGTTTTGTAGCCGTGTCCATATTGATGGAAGGCAGGGCCGACACTACCGCATTGTGGCACATTATACCGCCCCGACCGAGCCAAATACCACAGTGCATCGCAAAATACATCCCCAAAAACTTCCACTGGCCGCAAGGAGTCCCTGTAAGGTCTATGGCCGATCCGCCCCTGAACCGATACGATGAAGGGACAATGGGAGTAAAGTCGCGTGACCGCATGCCCATGTGACAATATTTTACGCTGAAAGAGAGGTAAAATTAGACACGGAGAAGGCTCTTTCAATATAGCAGTGAGGAGCAGGAGGTGGCTTGTTACAATGTAGCAGTGAGGAGCAGGAGGTGACTTGTTACAATGTAGCAGTGAGGAGCAGGAGGTGGTGTGTTACAATGTAGCAGTGAGGAGCAGGAGGTGACTTGTAACATTGTAGCAGTGAGGAGCAGGAGGTGGCTTGTTACACTGTAGCAGTGAGGAGCAGGAGGTGGTGTGTTACAATGTAGCAGTGAGGAGCAGGAGGTGGTGTGTTACAATGTAGCAGTGAGGAGCAGGAGGTGACTTGTTACAATGTAGCAGTGAGGAGCAGGAGGTGACTTGTTACAATGTAGCAGAGAGGAGCAGGAGGTGGCTTGTTACAATGTAGCAGTGAGGAGCAGGAGGTGACTTGTTACAATGTAGCAGTGAGGAGCAGGAGGTGGCTTGTTACACTGTAGCAGTGAGGAGCAGGAGGTGGCTTGTTACAATGTAGCAGTGAGGAGCAGGAGGTGACTTGTTACAATGTAGCAGTGAGGATCAGGAGGTGACTTGTTACAATGTAGCAGAGAGGAGCAGGAGGTGACTTGTTACAATGTAGCAGTGAGGAGCAGGAGGTGGCTTGTTACAATGTAGCAGTGAGGAGCAGGAGGTGACTTGTTACAATGTAGCAGTGAGGAGCAGGAGGCGGCTTGTTACAATGTAGCGGTGAGGAGCAGGAGATGGCTTGTTACAATGTAGCAGTGAGGAGGAGGTGACTCGTTACAATGTAACAGTGAGGAGCAGGAGGCGGCTTGTTACAATGTAACAGTGAGGAGACGACATGTCTGTTTATACAGAAGTAAATGTACTGGTCTCCCAGCAGTCGCTCTGATTGGGGGCAGAAGTGTCTCCAAGATGGGAGAGTTTGATTCAGTAGATCGCTGGGAATACCACCAAATCACATTGCAGGGACTAACTGTGCACTGATATAACAAGCTGGACGGTCCCTCTCCTCTTAAGTCCACAGGACATTGCAGCCAATTTGTTTAAAAAGGAATTTCACATTTCGATCCATCTGACCACAGAGTAGTTTTTTCTTTTGCTCCAGTCCATCATAAATGAGCTTTGTAGCACATTTCTGGATTGTGGTGAAATGTTGCAGTATAGCAGTGGGGTTATCCAATCCCTATAATCATCCTCCAAAATGCCCGGGCCCCTCCTCTAGTGCATACTTACCTGCTCCCCGACACCCACGGATCCCTCCGGATCCCTGCTCGGCCACCGCTGCATCTCCCAGTTGTGCAGATCAAAATCTAAAAATTTTTTAACCAATAAAAATTAAATCCAGTTATCTCTCCTGTGGATTACTGATGACGCCAGCAGCGTCATAGAAGGGTCCATTTTTCTTCCTCTACACGAATCGATCTACCGAACTCGGGAACTTGTGGAACAAGAGACGGGCCAGGACCTGGCAGCAGCACGGCACCCCCTACATCTGGTGAGGGAAAACACCAGTAAGGCTCAACAAGTGGTTGTGACTGAGCACAACCGAATTTCGTAAGCGCAATTTGCACTTATTCTAATATTTAATCATTGGATGTTCTGCACATGAGGCAAAGTGTTTTTTCCTGTTTTTTTTCGAAGTTGTGCAGATCAAAACATATGACGACCAGGGGAGGGGGTAGGGGTATAGCCAATAGCAGGCTGATTTGTCGTGGCCTGCTATTGGCTGCTCCCACCGTCGCCGGATGTTTTGATCAGTGCGACGGGAAGATACAGCGGAGGCCGGCGGGATGAAGTTACCGCGGAGAAGGTAAGTATGCTCTAGAGGAGGGGCCCAGGCATTCTGGGGCTCATTATAAGGATTGGATTGTGATTTCTAGAAGTCTCCCTGAGCCTGTGCAGCGATTTCTGGCAGTCTCCCTGAGCCTGTGCAGTGATTTCTGGAAGTGTCCCTGAGCCTGTGCAGTGATTTCTGGAAGTCTCCCTGAGCCTGTGCAGTGATTTCTGGAAGTGTTCCTGAGCCTGTGCAGTGATTTCTGGAAGTCTCCCTGAGCCTTTGCAGTGATTTCTGTAATGTCCCTGAGCCTGTGCAGCGATTTCTGTAATGTCCCTGAGCCTGTGCAGTGATTTCTGTAATGTCCCTGAGCCTGTGCAGTGATTTCTGTAATGTCCCTGAGCCTGTGCAGTGATTTCTGGAAGTGTCCCTGAGTCTGTGCAGGGATTTCTGGAAGTGTCCCTGAGCCTGTGCAGGGATTTCTGGAAGTGTCCCTGAGTCTGTGCAGCGATTTCTGGAAGTGTCCCTGAGCCTGTGCAGGGATTTCTGGAAGTGTCCCTGAGCCTGTGCAGTGATTTCTGGAAGTGTCCCTGAGCCTGTGCAGTGATTTCTGGAAGTGTTCCTGAGCCTGTGCAGGGATTTCTGGAAGTGTCCCTGAGCCTGTGCAGTGATTTCTGTAAGTGTCCCTGAGCCTGTGCAGCGATTTCTGGAAGTGTTCCTGAGCCTGTGCAGTGATTTCTGGAAGTGTCCCTAAGCCTGTGCAGGGATTTCTGGAAGTGTCCCTGAGTCTGTGCAGTGATTTCTGGAAGTGTCCCTGAGTCTGTGCAGTGATTTCTGGAAGTGTTCTTGAGTCTGTGCAGTGATTTCTGGAAGTGTCCCTGAGCCTGTGCAGGGATTTCTGGAAGTGTCCCTGAGTCTGTGCAGTGATTTCTGGAAGTGTCCCTGAGCCCGTGCAGTGATTTCTGGAAGTGTCCCTGAGTCTGTGAAGTGATTTCTGGAAGTGTCCCTGAGTCTGTGCAGGGATTTCTGGAAGTGTTCCTGAGCCCGTGCAGGGATTTCTGGAAGTGTCCCTGAGTCTGTGCAGGGATTTCTGGAAGTGTTCCTGAGCCTGTGCAGTGATTTCTGTAATGTCCCTGAGCCTGTGCAGTGATTTCTGGAAGTCTCCCTGAGCCTGTGCAGTGATTTCTGGAAGTGTCCCTGAGTCTGTGCAGGGATTTCTGGAAGTGTCCCTGAGCCTGTGCAGGGATTTCTGGAAGTGTCCCTGAGTCTGTGCAGCGATTTCTGGAAGTGTCCCTGAGCCTGTGCAGGGATTTCTGGAAGTGTCCCTGAGCCTGTGCAGTGATTTCTGGAAGTGTCCCTGAGCCTGTGCAGTGATTTCTGGAAGTGTTCCTGAGCCTGTGCAGGGATTTCTGGAAGTGTCCCTGAGCCTGTGCAGTGATTTCTGTAAGTGTCCCTGAGCCTGTGCAGCGATTTCTGGAAGTGTTCCTGAGCCTGTGCAGTGATTTCTGGAAGTGTCCCTAAGCCTGTGCAGGGATTTCTGGAAGTGTCCCTGAGTCTGTGCAGTGATTTCTGGAAGTGTCCCTGAGTCTGTGCAGTGATTTCTGGAAGTGTCCCTGAGTCTGTGCAGTGATTTCTGGAAGTGTTCTTGAGTCTGTGCAGTGATTTCTGGAAGTGTCCCTGAGCTTGTGCAGGGATTTCTGGAAGTGTCCCTGAGTCTGTGCAGTGATTTCTGGAAGTGTCCCTGAGCCCGTGCAGTGATTTCTGGAAGTGTCCCTGAGTCTGTGAAGTGATTTCTGGAAGTGTCCCTGAGTCTGTGCAGGGATTTCTGGAAGTGTTCCTGAGCCCGTGCAGGGATTTCTGGAAGTGTCCCTGAGTCTGTGCAGGGATTTCTGGAAGTGTTCCTGAGCCTGTGCAGTGATTTCTGGAAGTGTCCCTGAGTCTGTGCAGGGATTTCTGGAAGTGTCCCTGAGTCTGTGCAGTGATTTCTGGAAGTGTCCCTGAGTCTGTGCAGTGATTTCTGGAAGTGTCCCTGAGCCCGTGCAGTGATTTCTGGAAGTGTCCCTGAGCCTGTGCAGTGATTTCTGGAAGTCTCCCTGAGCCTGTGCAGGGATTTCTGGAAGTGTCCCTGAGTCTGTGAAGTGATTTCTGGAAGTGTCCCTGAGTCTGTGCAGGGATTTCTGGAAGTGTTCCTGAGCCTGTGCAGCGATTTCTGGAAGTGTTCCTGAGCCTGTGCAGCGATTTCTGGAAGTGTTCCTGAGCCTGTGCAGCGATTTCTGGAAGTGTTCCTGAGCCCGTGCAGTGATTTCTGGAAGTGTCCCTGAGTCTGTGCAGGGATTTCTGGAAGTGTTCCTGAGCCTGTGCAGTGATTTCTGGAAGTGTCCCTGAGTCTGTGCAGTGATTTCTGGAAGTGTCCCTGAGCCTGTGCAGGGATTTCTGGAAGTGTTCTTGAGTCTGTGCAGTGATTTCTGTAATGTCCCCGAGCCTGTGCAGTGATTTCTGGAAGTGTCCCTGAGCCTGTGCAGTGATTTCTGTAATGTCCCCGAGCCTGTGCAGTGATTTCTGGAAGTGTCCCTGAGCCTGTGCAGTGATTTCTGGAAGTGTCCCTGAGCCTGTGCAGTGATTTCTGTAATGTTCCATGTTTTTTTATTATTACCACTTACTTTTCCAGCCTTTTGTTTTCCGTCCCAACTTTTTGAGATCCCATCAAGTTCTTAAAGAGCTTTTTCATGAAATGGTGAAATGTCTCCCTTTCAGCATCGGATTACTTTGTAGTGAAGCCCGTGTGAGAGCGTATACATAAGAGTGCTTAGCAGACCCCATGGTCAGTAGCAGGAAGGAAATGAAAGAGTGAGCTGGTGACTATAGCTGGACACAGATCAAGTGCATATTCCTTCAGGGAACTAGCTCCTGGAAAAAGGGTACAGCACCTCGCGGACTGGCTGGGGGAACAGAAGCCAAATATCTCAGCGGGTTTGAAGCGGGAGCTGATGGAAGAGCGAGGGATGGAAGAGTGCGCAGTGATCGGTGAGTCAGGTGCCACAACCTAGGAGCGCCTGTCAGAGACTGTGCAGGTTGTGAGGTACTGCCCCACGTGGAGAGAAAGTCGTGGTGACAACAAACATCCCAAATTGAACCCATGAATTCAGACTATGCTGGATCTATGGCTGAGGTGTGTGTGGGCTCGTGGGGGCCCAGAGCTAAGTGAGTGGCTGCAGACATAGCGCAACACATTACCTGTACACTGATTGTCATCTCTTTACTATTGGATAATACTACTCCATAGAACGAATGCCTTAAGGATCTCGCCTTCCCCTCGCCCCACAGATGTGACCCCATTATTGTAATAGCAGTACCTTCATTTCACTCCCCCTCCCATCCCATGTCCGCTGTGACAACGCAATGTTCACTCCGCACGACTCCTCAGACACTAAATGGAAATCTTCCTGAATGAAACAGCTTAATCAAAAAATTATTTCAATTCTCTTCCTATCAGGACAGAAGAACGAAGCATGGCGCCGATCTTCAGCGGCAATTAATATTTCAGACAGGGCGGCTTATTACAGGGGAGCGGCTCGTTCTCAGCTCTGGATCACATTAATGAGACTAGAAAATAATGGGGCAGAAAGGTTTCACTGTTTCTTGTTAGAAGGTTTGAAAGCTACAATAAAAATGAACGTGTAACGCCATGAATAAAAAGAAGAGAAAGAAAGTGAGAAGAAGAACAAACAAGAGGAGGGGGAAGAAAATCAGGAGGAGGAAGATGAGGAAGAGCAGGTGGAAGAATAGGAGATGGTGAAGTGTGAAGTAAATGGGAGAAGAAGTAGAATGACAAGAAGAAAAGCAAGGAATGAGAAGGAGGAAGAGGAGGAAGATGGGGAAAGGAAGAGGAGAGATGTGAAAGAAGAATGGAAGAAATGGTGAAGCATAAGGTAAATGGGAAGGATTAGGAAGAGAGAGAAAATAGAATGAGACGAACAACAAACTGAGAAGGAGAAAGAACTAGAGGTGGAGGAAGAAAGGCAGGAGGAGGAAGACGATGAATAGGAGAGATAAGGAAAAACACGTGGAAGAAGAATGGAAGAATAGGAAATGGTAAAGCGTGAAGTAAATGGGAAAGAATAAGTAAGATGACGATTAAGAAAGAAAGGAGGAGAGCGAAAAGAGAAGGAAGAAAAACAGGAGGAGGAAGAAGAGAGATGAGGAAGAACAGGGGGAAGAAGAATGGAAGAAGAGGATATGGTGAATAGAGATGTCACACTCACGAACAAAAAATTTTCCGTTCGCGAACCGCCATAGACTTCTACTGGCAGGCGAATTTTAAATTTAGAATTTTAACTCTTTCTGGCCACAATAGTGATGGAAAAGTTGTTTCAAGGGGACTAACTCCTGGACTGTGGCATGCCGGAGGGGGATCTATGGCAAAACTTCCATGGAAAATGACGTAGTTGACGCAGAGTCGGGTTTTAATCCATAAAGGGCATAAATCACCTAACATTCCAAAATTGTTTGGAATAACATGCTTTAAAACATCCAGTGTGTGTATACGATCAGGTATGATGTTGTATCGATCAGGTAGTGTAAGGGTTACGCCCGCTTCACAGTGACAGACCAAACTCTGACAGACCAAACTCCCCGTTTAACGCACTGCAAACAACCGCAAACAGTCCATTTACACAACCGCAAACAGTCCATTTGCACAAGGTTGGATACCCAGCTAGCCATGTCTCGTTCCTTGTCCTCACTGACGTCATTGAAGGTCTCTTCCTCCACCCAGCCACGTACAACACCAAGGGTCCCTGAAAGGTGACAACAAGCCCCTGGGACGCCTGCTGTGGTTGGTCTTCCACCTCCTCAAAGCCACCTTCCTCCTCTGACTCCTCTTCTTCAGACTCCTCTCTCTGCGTTGCCGCGGGTCCAGCAATCGACGACGACAAGGCTTCTTCTG